>JASAMX010001964.1:0-14202 GCA_030248175.1 Microlaimidae sp. YZB2_3 | reverse complement strand
ATATGTATTTACTTGGTTCGGTTAGTATATATTATACATCTTAGACCCCAGTGTCAATGAAAACCTACTTTTATGCAAACCGCATTAACCAGCTCTTTAAGCATAAGCTAATATGGGTACTCCATAAAGACAAAAATCCAACTCCAAAAAGAATTAGCCTACATCGTGCTACATACGGAGCTAGAAAATGACTATGTAGATGGGACCTATGGCACTCGTTTTTGGGCCTTCTTTCGCTTGCGTGGAAACCACTAAAAGTTTTATGAATAGCACGGTATAAGATATGCAGGAACTGACGTCCCGACAAAAGATTATGTGATCAATAAACTGTCCATAGCATCTTTACTGTTAGAGGGAAGCATTCAGAAATGATAAAGGGAGACAGGAGAATCAACCGTGACGTTAAGTCCATATTTTATTGACACATAAAAGCTAATTAGTATAAATGGATTTGGTTTTGTTGTTTATATTAAAAATTAGATTAATAATAATTGGAATACTTATAACAAAGAATATAAGATAAACCGTAATTAATTAAATTATAAATTTCAATCAAGATTTAATATGTTTGTACATTAAGTAAAACAGAAAGTGTTAAAAATTGAAATAATATACAGTTAATTTGGATTAATATAATGATGGATTTGGGAATTTTTGAATTAAAAAAAACACGAGATTTAAAAAATTGCTTTTACAACTTTGGACTATAGTAAATAAATATATTTAATTTAAAAAAAATAATAATATAAATTTTAGTTGTAAAAAAGCTATAAATTAGAATATAGCAGTTAAGTTTTGGATAAAAATTATATATTAATAAACTTTTTGTTTAAAAATTAATAAAAGTAAAAATTTTGCATAATTATGTAGTAAAAGAGTAAGTGTTAAAATTAAAAAAAAAGATTATCATCTTTAAGATTCGCATTATTTTAAATATTTTTAAGAGTTTTTTGAATTCAACATTGGTTTTAATGTTATATGTAGATATTACAATTTTATAACAAATACAAACATTTTAAAGTTTATTATACAATTATAAACGTTATATCCTAGTTTCAAAAAAACTAAATACAGATTTTTAAGTTTTTCACCAAAAACGTTTTTGTTGGAACACATACGAGCTAATCTGATAAGTTGGCTATAAAATATATTAAGGTCTAATGGATTGCTTACCTTATATGTTACGTGTCTTTCGTTCAGTTACGTATTGTTCTTGATCGTAAAAAAGGTTAAATTCAGTATGCAAAGATGCCAAATGCCTAAACTTTCAATTGAATTTTATAATTTTGGGATATCTATTATTAGTTTTTATGTTTAATGTAGGTTATATGATATGTAAATGTTCCATGATTAATTAATCGGTAAATATCTCGTGAAAAATAAAATATATAGGGTGTCGTTTAGTTTGCATGAGCATGGGTCGCGAGCAGCCGATTGGTCGATTAGCAGTATACGTTCATTATTTTTTGCGCGGTTTTTCAACCAAACAATTATGTTGATTTAAACTTTGTGAAGCACTTTTTAGATTTCAATCTCAGTTATGGGAGATTCAAGGTTTAGAATTAAAAAAATTGTGTAAATTGATCTCAAATTTTTTTGCATCTAAAGCTATTTACTGTTTATTTTCTTCTGCTAAAATTTGTAATTGCAGGAGAAGCGCAAGTATATTTTAACTTTTAATACTTGAATCTTACATAAGTAAATATATAGGCTGGCAAATAGTTGCGTTTAAATACTATCAACTCCTAGTTAAAGCGAGAGCTATTTAAGACGATGTAGAACCGCGGCTACAGAACTTCTCCTCTATTGTTTTATGAATTATTATTATTCAATAAATCGGACATAAAAATTTTGCTATTATATTCAACCAAAAGTTTAAATTTTGGAGATTCACTTTGTTTTTTTGTTTGTTTGTTTTTTTGAAATATAGAAAACAACACTTTTGTTGCAAACGACTTATTTGAAAACAAAGGTTGTTTAGTGCAGAGATGTAAACAAGTCGAAATTCAGACATCCCATCAGAATTTTTGGCCAGGTCGAGGCCAACACAACAAATTTTTAGCTTGACATGCCCAGGCCGGCGTCCCGTCGAAGAAAATTTACACCACTATAATAAAGTTTTTATCCCTTAGCCCGTCCAAGCCCGCTTACAATCTCGCTTTGTAGGTAGTGGCAGAACGTAGGTCTTACATATTAAAGGTTCCTGCATCGAGTCCCGACTGAGGCATAGATTTTGATAAGATTGATTCTTTGTTATAATATTGTTATTTGTAATATTTGGTTCCGAGGTAAGTGCCAAATAACATAGACCTTGCATATTCTGATTTATGGGAAAAATAAAAAATAACATTTTCATGAGTGGCCGTGGCACGGTAGTTTCATGGTGCGATTTAGCCCAGCGGCTCCACTTCCACTATAATTAGACAACGTGAGTAAATTCTGGGATTCAGAGTTTTGCTCCTTCTTCTTTTTATATTTTAACTCTCGTGTCTTTAATATTTATCCTTCAATGATTTGTCAAAGAAAAAACAAAAAAAACTAAAGGCAAAGAAAAATAGAAACCTTTTTTATATTGATCTTTCATAATGATTTATTGATCAAAATATTGATTTTGAATCATTAAAAAGGAAAAACTTCTGAAATTGAATTCAGCTTTGGGCTGGAAACTTTCACCCCGCATCCCAAAACGTAGTACCTGGCGGATCCTTGAGCGAGTGCCTTTGAACCTGACTCTTGGACCAGGGTAATGAACCCAGCGAAACATTAGCAAACAGAGTTGCTAAAAACGTTTCAGCTGGCGAGGGCCTTAGAATACTAAGGGTGCACTCCATGGTTCCCAGCCCAGGGTGAAAAGTCCCCAGCCAAAAGCTGAATTCAACCTAAAAAAATCCGATAGTGAAGCATAAGGTGCACCCTTAGTCTTCTAAGGCCCTCGTCAGCTGAAACGTTTTTAGCAACATTGTTTGCCTAAAAAAAAGTGGTTTTAAAAAACAAATTAAATAATTTTATGGTTAGCTAAAAAAAAATGTTAAACTTTGAATTTTTTAATGTGCTTGGTGAGGTGGTGGGGTTTATCTATTTAATAAAATAAATTGTTTTTTTTTTACAAAAAACTGTAATTTAAAATTTTGAGCATTTCAAGATACTTTCTGAGCCAGGACCTATGTAAGGATTTTTGAAAGGAGGGGGCCCAGACTCCAAAAATATGAAAACAGTAGATAAATGAGACGCGAAGCGCTGCATTTCGCGCCTCGTGGCGACACCAGGCAAGCGCAAAGCGTCCGCCGGGGGGTCTGGGGAGGGCTGTCCCCCCAGCCGCTGGAGGCAAAATTTTTTTATTTAAAAGTAAAAATGAGCAAAATTGGGGCTTAAAAATACATATTTACATTAAATCAAGACAGATAATCAGGCAGAATCCATTTTCAGCATACCCCAAGAAAGGAGGTAGGGAGAATGATGGAGTTAACTTACCTTTATCTACCTTCCCACCCCTGGACCCACCTCCTCCTTCCTAAATTTTTACCCCGACCAACCATAGATGTTTTTGGTCGGGTCCGCTAGGGGGGGGGTCCACCCCCGGGTGGAAGGCCAAAATTTTTTGGGGGGGGTCCAGGGGGATTTGGACCCCCCTGGCTTTTCGGGGGGGTCGACCCCGGGTGCGAGATTTCAAATTTAGGGGGACATCCTTGTTGGTATTTTTAAAAACACTCATGAGGATTTTTGGTGATTGTCCCCTAAATTTGAGTGCCTTTCCACCTTTTAGGACACTGTTGTGATTCCGAGGCTAACAAACAAACATCTACCGATTTTAATCTACAAACCCTGCTGCGTAGGTACAAAAACTGATAAAAATTATCCAAAATATCAATAATAACTTGCTAAAAAATGACCATTATCTGTTCAACTCAAAATTCCAAAAAATATAAACTGATTTTTTGGCCTACTATGGGGGCTTCAACCAACCGATTATTAAACATATTATAATTTATAAATATATAATCCTATTCTATTTATAATTGAGCTGTTCATTTGTCTGTGTGTTAATCCTTTTTTTTATAAACAATGAATGGAATGCTTTTAAAATTCAATATACTTGTATTTTGGTTTGGCTCAGAACAGGCCTTGTGCTAGGGGAGCCAGGGTGGGCCATGGCCCCCCTTTCTGGGTTGGTCGCATAGATGTTTTTGGGGGGGGACAGAGGGGTGCACCCCCCCCGAGAGCCCAAATTTTTGACCCCCCCTGGAAAAAATCCTGGGGCCCCCCTCCCCCAAGCTCAGAGAGCAGTAAGGCCTCCCCCTGGAAGGCTGGACCCCCCTCCCCCTCTCGACCAATTTGGAAGTATATTTTTTATTTACTGTCAAAAACACAGGTTTTTAGTTAAAAACAGTGTTTAAATACACTTTTTAGGCCTAAATAGGCTGTTTTAATACATAAAATTCAATATTAGACCTAAAAACACTTAAATTATTGAGTTTAAAAAATTTTGCTGAAAAATTGGACCCCCCTGACCCCCCCCTAAATTTGAAGTCTCGCGCCCGGGGTAGACCCCCCCTAAAAAGCCAGGGGGGTACGGACCCCCCTGGACCCCCCCCTAAAAAATTTTGGCCTTCCACCCGGGGGTGGACCCCCCCCCCCTAGCGGACCCGACCAAAAACATCTATGGTTGGTCGGGGTAAAAATTTAGGAAGGAGAAGGTGGGTCCAGGGGTGGGAAGGTAGATAAAGGTAAGGTAACTCCATCATTTTCCCTACCTCCTTTCTTGGGGTATGCTGAAAATGGATTCTGCCTGATTATCTGTCTTGATTTAATGTAATTATGTATTTTTAAGCCCCAATTTTGCTCATTTTTACTTTTAAATCAAAAAATTTTGCCTCCAGCGGCTGGGGGGACACCCCCCAGACCCTCCGGCGGCCGCTTTGCGCTTGCCTGGTGCCGCCACGCGGCGCAAAATGCGATGCTTCGCGTCGCATTTATCTACTGTTTTCATATTTTTGGAGTTTGGGCCCCCTCCTTTCAAAAATCCCAACATAGGCCCTGGCCCAGAAAGTATCTTGAAATGCTCAAAATTTTAAATTACAGATTTTTGTAAAAAAAACAATTTATTTTATTAAATAGATAAACCTCACCACCTCATCAAGCACATTAAAAAATTCAGCGTTTAATACTTTTTTTTAGCTAACCATAAAATTATTCAATTGGTTTTTTAAAACCACTTTCTTTTAGGCAAACAAAGTTGCTAAAAACGTTTCAGCTGGCGAGGGCCTTAGAAGACTAAGGGTGCACCTTATGCTTCACTATCGGATCTTTTTAGGTTGAATTCAGCTTTTGGCTGGGGACTTTCACCCCTGGGCTGGGAACCATGGAGTGCACCCTTAGTATTCTAAGGCCCTCGCCAGCTGAAACGTTTTTAGCAACTCTGTTTGCTAATGTTTCGCTGGGTTCATTACCCTGGTCCAAGAGTCAGTTTCAAAGGCAATCGCTCAAGGATCCGCCAGGTACCACGTTTTGGGATGCGGGGTGAAAGTTTCCAGCAAAAAGCTGAATTCAATTTCAGAAGTTTTTCCTTTTTAATGATTCAAAATCAATATTTTGATCAATAAATCATTATGAAAGATCAATATAAAAAAGGTTTCTATTTTTCTTTGCCTTTAGTTTTTTTTGTTTTTTTTTTGACAAATCATTGAAGGATAAATATTAAAGACACGAGAGTTAAAATATAAAAAAGAAGAAGGAGCAAACTCTGAATCCCAGAATTTACTCACGTTGTCTAATTATAGTGGAAGTGGAGCCGCTGGGCTAAATCGCACCATGAAACTACCGTGCCACGGCCACTCATGAAAATGTTATTTTTTTATTTTTCCCATAAATCAGAATACGCAAGGTCTATGTTATTTGGCACTTACCTCGGAACCAAATATTACAAATAACAATATTATAACAAAGAATCAATCTTATCAAAATGTATGCCTCAGTCGGGACTCGATGCAGGAACCTTTAGTGGTGTTTTGGGGGTGTTTTTTTTTTTTTTGTTTTTTTTTTTGTGTGGTGTTTGTGTTTGTTTTTTTGTGTGTGTGTTTTTTTTTTTGTTTTGTTTTTTTTTTTTTTTGGTTGTTGTTTGTTTTTTTTTTGGTTGGTGTTTTTTTGTTGTTTGTTTTTTTTTTGTTTTTTTTTTTTGTTTTTTTTTTTTTTTTTTTTTTTTTTTTGTGTGTTTTTTGTGTGTGTTTTTTTTTTTTGTTTTTTTTTTTGGGTGTTTTTTTTTGTGTGTGTGTTTTTTTTTTGTTGTGTTTCTTTGTTTTTGGTTGTGTTGTGTTTTTGTTTTTTGTTTTCTATTGGTTGTTTTTTTGGTTGTGTGGTTGGGTTTTTGTTGTTTGTTTTTTTGTTTGGTTTGTGGTTGTTTTTGGTTTTTTTTGTTGTGTTTTTTTTTTTTGTTTGTTTGTTTTTTTTGTTTTTTTTTTTGTGGTGTTTGTGTTTGTTTTTTTGTGGTTGGTTTTTGTGTGTTTGTTGTTGTTTGGTTTGTTTGTTTTTTGGTGTTGTTTGGGTGGTGTGTTTTTTTTTTTTTGTTTTTTTTGCTTTTCTTTTTTTTTTTTTTTTTTTTTTTTTTCTCTTCCTATGTAAGACCTACGTTCTGCCACTACCTACAAAGCGAGATTGTAAGCGGGCTTGGATGGGCTAAGGGATAAAAACTTTATTATAGTGGTGTAAATTTTCTTCGACGGGACGCCGGCCTGGGCATGTCAAGCTAAAAATTTGTTGTGTTGGCCTTGACCTGGCCAAAATTCTGATGGGATGTCTGAATTTCGACTTGTTTACATCTCTGCACTAAACAACCTTTGTTTTCAAATAAGTCGTTTGCAACAAAAGTGTTGTTTTGTATATTTCAAAAAAACAAACAAACAAAAAAACAAAGTGAATCTCCAAAATTTAAACTTTTGGTTGAATATAATAGCAAAATTTTTATGTCCGATTTATTGAATAATAATAATTCATAAAACAATAGAGGAGAAGTTCTGTAGCCGCGGTTCTACATCGTCTTAAATAGCTCTCGCTTTAACTAGGAGTTGATAGTATTTAAACGCAACTATTTGCCAGCCTATATATTTACTTATGTAAGATTCAAGTATTAAAAGTTAAAATATACTTGCGCTTCCCCTGCAATTACAAATTTTAGCAGAAGAAAATAAACAGTAAATAGCTTTAGATGCAAAAAAATTTGAGATCAATTTACACAATTTTTTTTAATTCTAAACCTTGAATCTCCCATAACTGAGATTGAAATCTAAAAAGTGCTTCACAAAGGTTAAATCAACATAATTGTTTGGTTGAAAAACCGCGCAAAAAATAATGAACGTATACTGCTAATCGACCAATCGGCTGCTCGCGACCCATGCTCATGCAAACTAAACGACACCCTATACATTTTATTTTTCACGAGATATTTACCGATTAATTAATCATGGAACATTTACATATCATATAACCTACATTAAACATAAAAAACTAAGATACAGATCCGAAATTATAAAATTCAATTGAAAGTTTAGGCATTTGGCATCTTTGCATACTGAATTTAACCTTTTCTGATAATTGTCACGTTTCAAACAAAAAAAAATTGTGCATAGCAGAACAGTTGCTTGCAAAATACAACCAAATTTAGTAAGCGAAATACAGTCAAAGTTTTTACGTTTTGAACGCGATATTTGAAACTAAATAGTCAGAAAGGCTAAAAAACTTATACCGGCGAGATTAGAGTCTGTGTATATTGATTTTTAATTTAAAAACACAAAAAATCATATAACAAAATGGATACACCTTAATATCTACTTTTATATTTATTATACTGTATTTTTTTGTAAAATCAGTCAATTTCCAAGAGTAAATAGATTAAATTTGTATCGAAATTAATGATCTCTGTAAAATACACGCTGTAATTGTTGCAAAACCATTACTTTAAAGCGAAACAAAAAGTTTACACACAAAAAGTCGTATGGTTTAAGGTAGAACACTACACACACGTTTAAGGTAGAACACTACAGTTCCAAAAATTTCTTTGATTTTTTCAAAAACAATCACTTGGGGGTTTTAGGGGGTCCTGATTACAAATCCGAACTTCGTTTTTTGATTTGACACCCGAGGGGGCGCTAGGGGGGTTGCGACGCCCCCCCTCCCCCACTCTACCCGGAACCAGCCAAAAACAACCACTGAGGGTCAGGGCGAACAACGAACTTAGGGGGGGGGGCGCACTCTGACTCTACTTCAGTTTTACTTCAAAACCACCTCAAGGCACGTACTCGGTGTTGAATACAGTATTGAATAATGTACACTTTTTTTAATTAAAAAATTAAAATTAAAAAAAAACATTTTTTTGGTGTTAAAAATAAGTCCCAGGGGGATTCGAACCTAGAGCTCCTGTATTCTGAGTCCTACGCTCTAACCACTCGGCTACTGCTCTGTCTCAGTTTCTTTGTTAAAAAACTACTTTTAAACGAACGTTTCAAAATGTAGTTTCCCGACGTCAAATCAAAAAATATAAATGAAAGTTTAATCATTTGATAGGAATTAGTTTGTTCCCAATTTTTAACACAGCAGTTGTACCATAATTTTGAGCCAGTTTTTAAGTTTTTAACGAAATCTCTACTATCACTTTTTTTATTTTTTATTTCAACAATTTTAGTAATAAAACAAATATAAAAAACTTCAATAGCAGGGATTTCGCTGAAAATTGTTGTGGGCATGTACATTTGGTGTATCTAACTTGAGTTAAATTTTTATTACGTAATATTAACTCTGGTTCTGTTAAATTGGGAAAAACTGTTTTAAAATGCCTTTTTTCAATGAAGCATTTCTCGGCGTGGAATAGTCCACCAAAAATGTGAGGGATACCGAACTGACCGAAAAAAAAAAACCCTTCCTCACAACATAGAGTTTACTTCTATCTGTCACGTACAGCACGAGTTATACACAAAAACCGACAGGGTATCCCAACTGTATCGTTCCACCTTAATAGTTTTTTGTTATTTTAGGTATTCATCCATTGCAAAATTATAAAAATTTGTTTACAAACCGATTTTAACAAACTATATATCAAAATAGAGAACTCAACGAGTTAGAAACATTGGCGTTGTTTATTTAAAAATCGTATAAAGATCTACTGAGAAATTAGGCTCCAAAGTTACAAAAATTTTCTCAAAAAATTCTTCAAAATGTTGGGTTTTCTCGGGTTATTATTACACAATTTTGCTGAAAACAACAGGAAAGTTTTATCTACTCGTCTTCTAATTACGTACAAAAAATTTTTAAAATCGACACGCACAAAAAAATTTTATATGTCATTTTGCAAAAAAAAAACCTGCGATTAGTCTGAATCCTCTTTGTGGACCATTCCCACAGCTTATTTTTAATTTTCATGTTTTATCAAAATATAAAAAATGATGTTCAAGACATTAAAATTAATACAGTATGTAGTTTATAAAAATTGGTTACAGCTGTAATGTATAGCGACTGTACAAAGTTTGTGCGGTTTTTTCTGTAGTGTTCCACCTTAAGAAGTACGGTTTGGTTAGATTTAGGCGTTTATTATATATTTTAATTTAATTTATGAGTCCGCATCTTAATATTATATTCCACAACGAAAGCTGAATAAAACTGCATAGACACATTGTGTGAAATAAAATAAAATTAGTTTTCCGTCCAGTTTGCTAGTGGTCCTTGTGTTTTCATATCCGGAACGGGCATTCTTCAAGTATAACCCAATTTTCTGGTCACCGGAAAATTGGGTTATACTTGTTATACTTCTGTTATTTTTCAAGTAAATTATCGTGATAAAACTCAGAAATAACATTTATCGTGGACTTTACGGGTGCAGGAACAAATAATCCAAGGTCCAAATAATCGAAGTAACTAGGTCCAAATAATCCAAACCTAGGGAAAAATAATCCACGGTCACTAGGTCCAAATAATCCAAGGTAGGTAGGAATAATCCAAACAAGAGCGCTGCGAGTTGGATTATTTTTTCGCACTTGAGCTCATATTTAATTTATGCAAATTTTTAATCTTTTGATTGCTATTTCAAAAAATCGCGTTGGCAGCAATGAATTTCACATTTCGAGCTACAGTTTAACAATAATTGGATAGATTTTTAGAAGTTTCTCAAAAATTCTTTAAAAATATAAATATTTTTTCAGTTAAAATGGACACACAAACTTCACCTTAAGAATTATTTTTTATAATCAATCAATCAATCAAAATCAAAATTTAGGTTTTGTCTATCCACTGAAAATTTTTAAGTGAAAAAATTATTTGTTAGGGTATCTGATTTAATTTCGGCCAGGCCTTAATTTCGGCAACCAATTTAGGGTGTTTGAAAATTGGCTTATTTTTAAAACGCAAAAGAACTAGCACAAAAGTAACTGTATGAATGTTGAATAAAGTGTTTTTGCAAAAGTTTTTTATTGGTGTTGTTAGGCATTATTAACATTTTCATACAGAAAGTGAATTTATTGTGATTTTCTTGATTTTTGCTTTGTATTTAAACTGCATCAAATTTAGAACAAAGCAAAATAACTTCTATTTAAAGCTAAAAAAAATAAGTTATAGGTACCAGGAACAATACCTAGGGATAAATTCGCAACCTTTAAAAATATTTATCTTACGTTTTAGCAATAGTTATAGCCAGTTTTTCCTAGGTGGTTGAAGTTAATGACACGTGCCTTAAATTCGGCCACTATAAAAAAGTTTAAACCTCCACTGATTTTTAAGTGTAACAGAAATTTTGAAATTTTGCACTGGAATAACAAAAATAGCTGTCTTTTAATTTTTAAACTAAATCCTGGCTCGATTGGAAGAGCCACAAAAAACTTATTCAAAAAAATCAAAAAAAGGTGGCCCAAAGTTGTCGATTTTCCGTTATTTTGAAGTATTCTTTTACAAAACTGTTAGTAAAATGTTTGTGAAAGTTATATTTTTGTAAACTGGGCTTCCAATTAAATTTAAAAAGTCTGATCTTCCAAAAGTCCCAATTCTTATAGATATGGAAGGTTAATGACAGATCTTAATGTTAATAATGTTTCTGCCCTCAAACACGCTCCAAAACTCCGGAAATTTAAATTGAGAAGAGCTCTGGAGCTTTATTCATAGAATTAGTACAAAAATAGAGCGGAGCGCCAAAAATTTTGCTGGATTAAGATGTTAAAAAAGAGGCATAGATAGCTTGACATTCACAGTTTTAGTGTCGATATTAAGTTTAATTTCAAGAATTTAATTTAAGAGTTTTTAATTTAAAAATTTGATAATTTAAGAGTTTCAAAGATTTAATTTCAAAAGCTAATAATATACAAATTTAGATTTGTCATATTCATTTCTAGTTTAATACAATAATTTCAGAATCAATGTGCAATGTGTATTTTGGAATTTTAATACTATTAATTTCTCTTATTAAACTGTTCCTAAACTATGTACTACATTAATAGGATATTGGATTTTATGCAAAAAAAAAATTGTTTCTTGTCATTATGATTTTATATTGATCTTTGTATAAAAATATAAATTTGAAAAAAAAAGAATTTATAATTAAAAAAATTAATATTAAAACCAATTAAAATATGTAAAATGTTATTTTGGATTATTTGGACCTAGTGAAACCTTTGTTTGGCTTATTTGTTCGCACTTGGCAGGCTTTGACGCGGCGAATTTGGATTATTTGTTCGTATTCGGGAACAAAAATCCAGGAGGCGCTGGATTATTTGGACCTTGAATTATTTGTTCGCACACTCGGACTTTAAACCTTAATTTCCCTAAGCAACCTAAGCAAAACCATAAAATCAAGCTAAATTTAATGTTTTGTTTGATTTTTAGGTTTTGCTTAGGTTGCTTAGAAAAACTAAGGCCTATAGTCCAGGATTCAGGTTGTTTATGAGTTTTATCATGATATTTTTTTAAAATTTATCACTTTGTCTAAGATTTATTTAAAAAAAATATTAATTTAATGGGTTGTTTTTGAAAAATAACGGTTTTAAATAAGTAGTTCGTCCATGTTTAAAGTAGTCCGTCCTGTATTTTCTTTCCGGTGACCAGAAAATTGGGGGCATTCTTCAAGTATAACCCATTTTATTTCATGGACTACTTAAGTATAGACGAACTAACAGTTTAAATCCCTTATTTTTCAAGTACAATTAATTAAAATAAAATAGTTTTTTGATAAACCTTAAGAAAAACACGTAAACTTAAAAATTATGTCATTATAAAGCTCATGAGTACCCTGAATCGTGGAGTGTAGACCTTAGTTTCCCTAAACAGCCTAAGCAAAACCTCAAAATCAAACTAAAGTTTAAATTTAGCTTGATTTTAAGGTTTTGTTTAGGTTGCTTAGGGAAACTAAGGTCTACAGTTCACGATTAGGTTATTTATAAGTACTCTCACGATAAGTTACATGAAAAATAAGGGATTTAAACTGTTAGTTCGTCAATCCTTAAGTAGTCCATGAAATAAAATGGGTTATACTTGAAGAATGCCAAACTGGGTTTTACTTGAAGAATGCCCCGGAACCTAAGCATTATTGTCGGCAAGCACTAAAAGACACCTACTACACCTACTACACTGACGGACCTAAGCAACCTAAGCAAAACCTCAAAATTAAACAAAACATTAAATTTAGCTTGATTTTAAGGTTTTGCTTAGGTTGTTTAGGGAAATTTTTAGTAACAAGAAAGGCTTTCACCCTTGGTCGGCCTGTCGGTGTAGTAGGTGTAGCAAAAATATATAATATACCGAAAAATGTGCAACTTCTATATAAAATGGATGGCTTTTGCAGTCAAACGTTTTGAGGTGAATAAAATTAGCCTCCAGAGCCAGTCTCTCAAGCGCCTCTCGAGAATAATCCGGACCAGTGCAAAAAATGTTTTAACTTTGCATGACAAATCCAGACTGGGACAAAAAACCAAGGACTACTTAAATATTATGCAAACAATCAAAATTAAATCTGGAATATGGTAAATTTAAATAAATCAGCAAATAATCAAGTGTTGTATATGCAAAATTATAAAGTAAATCACTGTATAAAATATTTTGATGTGCTTTTAGAATATTTTTTGCTTATGATAATTTATAATAATCTTATACTTATCTGACTAGTTGAGAAATCTATTAAAATATTAAGTGGATCAAAAAAATAGGATAAACAATAAAATATTTATCATGATACATTTACTAATCGCATTTTCTTAAAAATGCCGAAATTTAATTATTGTGAGCATTTTAAAATCAAATTAAAAGTAATTATAAAAATTTATATGAATCAAATGAAGAACTCT
Organism: Microlaimidae sp. YZB2_3; assembly: GCA_030248175.1. NCBI lineage: Eukaryota > Metazoa > Nematoda > Chromadorea > Desmodorida > Microlaimidae > Microlaimidae sp. YZB2_3. Next base: position 898 of record JASAMX010001964.1, on the reverse strand, counting down.
TAGGTTTTATTTTAAAAATTAGACATGAACATGCATTTACCTGACATAATACTTTACTACTTATAAAACAAAAATATATTAATATTTTTTAATATTTATTTATTCCCATATTCCAAATAAATATAATATTCCGATAAATTTCTATTTATTGATTTTTATACGGTCCATTCAATTCTAATTTAAGATTTACCTTTTGTGTAATTGGTGCAACAGACAAATACGGAAGTGACTTGGCTAAGCAACGAATATTGTGATGTGAACCGCCGTAGAAAGGCAAAACAGGTTTAAATTTCAAATGTAGTAAAGAAAACACATTCTAAATCTGCGTTTAATCTTTAGGATATGCTTGGATACCGTCAATATGTGTGTGGATCAAAAAATCGCACTTTGTTTTTTAAAACGAATCTTTAAAAAGATATGTTCCTTTAGCTTAAATTAAAATTGCACAGAAATAAGGCAATTATTTTTACAAGTAAAAACCACAACTGTATTTATTTTGACAAAAATGTTCAATTTATAACTTAAAATGTTATCGTTATTCGCCTAGAGATTCATTGTTAAAAATATTAAAATGTTCCAAATTTTTTTTGAGCTAATAAATTCCGATTAAGTATGTATAAAAACACTGTTAATTTTAGAATATACAAATAAAATAAGCTTAACGTTTAATGTTTTGTTTAGATATTCTTTCTTTTATGTTATAAACCAATACTAAAAACACTAATCAAGTTTTTTGGCAATTCCCCCAAAATCTGGGTGGTTTTCAATTTATCCTTGGGCAAAATAATGTAAAATTTAGGGGGGGACTTCTATAGTACTAAAAACACTCATGAGGATTTTTGGTGATTGTCCCCTAAATTTGAGTGCCTTTCCACCTTTTAGGACACTGTTGTGATTC
>JASAMX010001963.1:0-58530 GCA_030248175.1 Microlaimidae sp. YZB2_3 | reverse complement strand
GCCCCTGCTCACTAAATAAAAATTTCTACCATATGATAATGATTTGTTTAAAGATTGCTCTAATCACACAGCACTGTTGCATTTTTTTTCTTAGTTTGATGAAATGTCAATTTAAAAAAATCATACTCACAGCAATCTTTGACTAGCGCGAAATCGCCACTTTTTCAAATTTATAAATGTTTCTTACACATACAAATATAACCTTCTAATTGAAAAAGTGGCGATTTCGCGCTTGTCAAAAATTGCTGTGAGTATGATTTTTTCAATTGACATTTCATCAGACTAAAGAAAAAAATGCAACAGTGCTGTGTGATTAGATCAATGTATAAACAAATCATTATCATATGGTAGAAATTTTTATTTAGTGAGCAGCTGGCCAAACGAAATGCAAATTGCCTATAATCCACATAATGTCCATCTCAGACTAGTCCACATCTCTTCTGTTCTAAACCTACGCCCGGGGAAAAATCGTCCCTTTTTCCTGCTCTATTCTTAGAGCATTTTTCAAGGCTAGTGAATAAACCAGGAATACGCATTAGCAAAGTGATTGAACCAAAAATAAAGTAACTCGCTATATTTACACACATAGCGCTTTTATTTGCTACAGAGCACGGTTATGTATATTAAAATAAGTGTAATTTATATTGTTTTTAACGCTTTCGTATTATTAAGGAGTTATATATATATATTTTATACGAATTCTGGATCATTCTTCTGTAGTAACGACTATATAATTTTTAAAATTTTACATTAAAAATACTAAATTATTAGTAGTCTGAACGATGGAAAGTCTTTTAATTTAAAATAGATTTTAAAGAATTGGAATAGAAAATAGGTAGCTTATTAAGCCGTAGGTCTGCAACCTAAATTGTAAATTATTCTTTATTATCAGTTCTAAGTACATTTTTTCACTTTCCCAACCTCCTAAAATTTTCCTAGGTTTCCAAGTTTTCCACTGACGGCCTTCCAAAACTTCGTGTTATGCAATTAATATGGTCTGGATTCTTCATTAAAAAATAATTTTCGGGCTGTAAAGCAGCTTACTATGTGCTATACTTTATAAGTTCCAGTGCAAAAAGTGCGTATAAGCTCAGAACATCGTTTGTCCAAAGTGTCCAAAATAAAAACAAAAAATTGAGCAATCTAAAAGCGTTTTTTGCTAATTTTAAAAATTTTAAAGACTTTTTTAAAGTTTTACAAAAATATATGAAAACATGTTTACAAACAGTTTTACAATTAAAAAAATTAAAATAAACGCAATATATACACCCACCCATCATAATTAAAATAATGTTGACAGTTAAAATTCATTAACCAACGTTATCAGCAAATTTTTTTTAGGACATTTTGATACAATCTTTCGAAAAAGTTGCAGTTTTGTTTTAATGAATCAACAACTAAAACTTAAAAAATGTTATTAAAACAACCTGAGTAGGGACATATCAAAATTATCCAGTAATATTCCATCTATGCTAATAGTTCCACTTTCCACTTTGGACGCTGCGAGAAGTGATGTGATGCAGAGAGATTTTCCGCAGCCATATTTACCAATAATGCCCAATTTCTCTTTAGGCTCCACCGTAAAACTAACGTCTTCCAAACGCAATTGAATCTATAAAGTTTAATTAAATCCCTAAAGTTGCATTAAATGTTGAAACATATCTTAGGTAGGTATAGAGTTATAGGAAAAGTCGTTGAATATTTTTTTGTAAGGAGTGCTTGTATTTTTAAAAAAACATTCAGAAAAGTATTTAAAAGTGCAAAATTTATAATTGGATTGACCCAAGTGCTATTTAGCTTTCCCACACTAAAAGCCAAGATTACAATATTTTTATTAGGGTTCTTCGTGGTCTAGAACTAATTTTTTGTAAGATTGTTAATGTTAATTGAAAAAAAAACGCGAAAAATATGCCACGCCCACTTTGGCAACGACGAGTATTTCATCTATACGTGTGACGCAAAACGACTCATTCTGAATTGATGTATCATAACAGATTTTGTATTGTAACTAACAAATGCACGTTTTGTGCAGCGGTAGCGCGCCGGACAGAGAAGAAAAAGCATTGAATTCGAAAAAACGAGACATGGGTCCCACTGAGGGTAAATTTTTTTCTTGTTCCAAAAACCAGTTGTTCTTTCCACCGTCAGTTATGAATCAGCAAGAAGTACTTGTACCGGGCCTTGTGTAAAAAGCATGTTTGCAAGGTGCTAACGTGAGCTTTTTGAACTTGATATGGTTTTCTAAGAGCTTAACATGAGGGAAGCTAATTTTCCAATGAGAAGGTGTGACGAGGAACGTCTTTTCCTGGAGTAATGGTTCATAACTACTGGCAAGTGTAAGAGACTTTGTATTGTAAGTAAAAATGTCCGTCTAGTGCAGTGATAGCGCACTTGACTAAGACGAACGGGCCTGAATTTCAGAGAAAGAAGATCCAAGTTCAAATCCGGTATGGGTAATTTTTTTCTGCTGCAAAAAACGAGTACAAAAAACGATTTCTATGAATTTTGTTGCATATTAACTGTTAATAGAAATAATTTATGTTTATGTGTTTTTGTTTATATTAATATTTACTAACATTTTAATGTTAGTAAAAATAAAAAAATAAACAGAATAATGCAAGTTTGTTATGCGTTTAATTTTTACTTGCCTAGTTATATCGTTGTGTGTGTTATATTTATTATTATAATTACGATACCTCTGCTGAATAAGTAACGTAAACATGAGAAAATTCAATTTTGCCCTGTAGATCCTTTTGTTTTTCTTGAAGATCCTAAAAATTAAAAAAAATATATTGTAAAATTTTTGGAGTTATGTTTAAGCAAAATACAAACACATAAAAAAACTAAAAACTATGCTATTTTACAGATTTCAAAATTATATTAAGATAAATAAGATGCTTTATTATTTAAACTATCGTGTTCCGAGTGTTAGCAGATTAAAGCTTCCATAATGTTTAAAGTCCAAGGAGTTAGCAGATTTAAAATTTAAAAGTTTTTAAAAAAGTCCTCATTTTTTACAAAATTACAAAAATTAATAGAATTTCACCCTTTAAAAAGTGTATTTTTGTACCAAATTGAGTAATTTGATTAATAATTGTTAAAATATTGCATTTAATTATTAATATTAAACTCCTTTGCTGACAATTTTAAATGGTTTTAGTCTATTCAATACTGCAAATCATCGAGGTCAGCTAGAATTGATTTGCCTATAATTTTAGGAAAAAAATTTAAAAAAGATGTCAAAAGATTTTGACATAAAATTTCTATTGGCATTAGATAAGTGACGACCACGTAGGTTTTAAGAGACCTCATGTTACGCTTGAAGTTAGCGATTTTCTATGAAGACATAAGTCCTGAGCGAAAAGTAATATTTCTCAGAGCGTTTCAATTGAGGAGAAGCCAAAAAGAAGCAGGCGGATTAAGGTAAATTCTCCGTAAAACGTTTGGATAAACCATGAAGGTTATCATATTTTTATTGTTAAGTGAATAAAAGTTTTGTAATTTTAAATTTCTTTTTTTTTGCTGACTTTTAAAAAATTTAGCGACTAAACCAAGTTTAAAAAATAAGGGTTATCGACAAACGTGATGAAAAAAGTTAAAAGATGGTTGTTTAGTCTACATTTAAATACCAGTTCACAATAGATGTTAATCTGGGGTTTTATGAAGCCATAACAGGGATTTAAGTCAATTTTAGGCGATTTAAAACATATTTGTAAAAGCTCTTTAAATTTTAAATATTTATTTCATTCAATTAAAAAACTGTATTTTGGACGCGAAATTAAAATAATTGTTATTTAAATAATTAAAATAATAAGCTAAAATTTGAATTATATAAAATTCAATTAAAATGTTAAATAATAAAACTTAAAACGAAAAATTGTTATGTTACGATAAATCTTTTTTAAATTATTTCAAATGTTTGACAGCGTTTTATTTTAAAAAAAACTCAAGATATATCCTTAATTTCTAATAAAATTAACGTATTGTTTTTATTTTAAAATTTAATTAAAAGTTTCTAATACTAGGTTTGAATTTTAAAAAATATCAAATTAGTGTATTTAGTGAACTGGCGTCAGAAATAGATGGATTTGACCAACTATATTTTTTATAAAAAAAATATGCACGAAATTCCTCAAAAAATTTCATGACCTAAACATCAATTTTTGATAATTGTAGTTACGCATACGAAAAGTTTTTATAAAAACAAATGAACCACGGTCATGCTTTCAAAATCCCTTTTTATTTCGAATATTTTTAAACAAATGCATCTTCAAATGCAATAATATCATATAAATTAACAGTGTAGCTTAGGCACTAACAACTGCAATCGGAATTAACGTCAATGTTGTACATATTTTATAAATAAAATAATAGTTTGTTGCAAAGTATTTAATTTATTTAATTATCTCAAACAGCTTATAAATCTTTTGTGACTCATGGCAGTCTGTATTTAAGTTTAGGTCAAACTGTAAAAAATGTATATGCTTATCAGACTATTAACTGTGAATATGTTTTTATTTCCGTTTATTTGGTTTTATTATTATATTTCTTGGTTTATTATAATGTATTTAAAACAACTTACTGGCGTCTGTTCGTCGATGGTTTTGTACTGCTCTGTTGGAATTGACTTTATCAAATCTTTGATCCGTTTGTAAGAAGTTATCCTTCTCTCAGTTTCGGTAAAAGATTTGATAGCTTGACTGGCCATCGCGGTACAAATAATAACATAGCAAATGGAGCAACCGGCGTTCGCTAAATCGCAGAGAAATATTAAAAATAACTATGGGTGACTAACGGAGTGGTCAACTGCACAGGCAGAGCCATTGAAACAGATGCGTAAGCAATTAAAGCGAAGTAACCACATAATATTTGGATTTTCTCCAGAAATTCAATGTCCTTATTAAAAAAGAGATTCCATCATGAATGGTTAAAAAAAGCGCAAAATGACATTGTAAGCCTTAATTGATAATTTATATTAGCAATAATTCTTAAAATCAGACTCAAAAATAATTTTTGTAGTTTTTTGCTTTTTGGGCAGTGAATAAGTTTTAGTACTAATAATAAGCGCATCAAACGGGGTCAAAAAATTGTAGGGGCCGGGTGTACCAGGCCGCCTAAGTTGAAAAAGCTCTACGCACGATTAATATTTATAAGCGAAGCTATATAAAAAAATTGTTTCTGTTTTTAAAAAAACTTTGTTAAGTTAATTATTAATTAAGAGCTTAAAATTTTCTGTGCGCTTTTTTTGAAACGTGCAATGAAGAATCTCCATTTTTGAAACCACGTTGAATGTCTTGAGAAAATTTCCAAATTATTTGCTAACCGTTTTCACTAAAATGTCATTTTTCAGGTTAGTCACAAAACGCGTTTACTTACCATTTCTTAAAAATGCACGAAATGACTTAATTTTATGTTATATTCTTATAAAAACACTTTTTTATGTAGAAGTAGTAAAGTATTTAATTTATCAATCGACTGAGACTTGGTAAAAAAATTTAAACTTAATTAAAAAATTAATTTGAAATTTTTGCAAATCATATTAATAATATTTGTGTCAAATTTACAGCTAGTTGTAAAAACTCAACTTCTAATAGTTTTTAATATAACTTTTTTATTATTATAATAACTCACATAATTTTCTAACTATTTTAAAACAAATTAAGAAACTAAAGTAATTTTTTAAATTTTAAAAAAATAATTTTTTAATAAAAATTTTAATACTTCTAAAGTCTTAACGATTCAGAATACTGCAGGAGTGACATTTACGTTATATTACTGCTTTAATGCCACAAATAGTACAGACGTGTGTTGTATTATTAGTGGCAGCCGTGTGCTACTAATAGTGCAGCTATACTGTACAATTACTGCTTTTCTATTATTAGTAGGCACTGGTAACTAATGGTCGCGTGTTGTGCTTTAAGTGCTGTTGCTGTACTATTAATGGTAGCCCAGAATAGTATGTGCGAAGAAAAGAATGTGCCAAGAATAGTACAGAACACATGTGTACTATTAATGGAAAGCGTGTGCCATTAGTAGCAGAACTTTGTGCTGTATTATTAATGGCACCCGTGTGCCCCTTATGGCACAGCAGTGTGATGTTCTATTAGTGACATCAGTGTTCTAGTAAAGGCTGGTTCATACTTATCACAAAACATACTTTGGACAAAGTACAAAAGACAATTTTAGAAAAGTCAAAACGTCCTTTGGATAGACCAAAACGTCCTGTGGACTTTTTCCTTTGGACGAAGTATGAATGCTGCTTGAAATTTGTCTTTTGGACAAAGTGCAAAAGACAGAATCCAAAGAGAAATGTCCAAAGGACAAAAAGTACAAACACGTTATCCTTTGGACTTTGTCCTTTGGACAAAATCCAAAAGACAAAGTCCAAAAGACAATTTGATGCTGTGTTTGTCTTTTGAACCAAGTCCAAAGGACTTTTGTCCTTTGGACTTTTGGAAGTCTTTCAAAAGTCCTTTGGACAAAGGTCCAAACTTTTGTCCTTTGGACTTTGTCCAACGGACGCTTTGTCGTAAGTATGAACCAGCCTTAATAGTACTGCTCATGGAGTTTTTACTCAGAAAGGGTCGTAAAAAGCCAAACTCACGGGCATTGGTGAAATTGTTAAGAGTGTCGGCCATCATGGCTACGCCCAGGAGGGTCGCGGCCAGTCCGCCCAGCGTCATCACTCGCAGCTCCATCCACACACCGACCCCCATCATGGCGAATTCCCCTTTTAGCAGGGTTTTTACGCGCAGCCGCACTTTCTCCATGAACCTGCAAAAAAAATTGCACGATGGTCAAAACCCTCCTATTTAAACGAAAATTGTTCAGTGTTAGAGATCTTTACACAGTTATGACATGACGTTATAAACTCATTTTTGGCAAATTAATGCTTGGAAAAAACAATTGAATCTCCAATGAACGTGGAGATTACCCCAATTTTTAGCTCCTCCAACAACCATTCCCACTGAGCAAAACATATATAAAATGATTACAAATACTATATGACATTATGAGGGGCCTTAAAATCCTGACGTAAAACAAACATCTAAGGTAACGGTGTTTTTTTTACATATATATTATAATTACAGAAGAATACCTATTGGTTAAAAATATTCTATTTGAACTGAATTATGTTAAAGAACTTGACGGAATTATGACACTATAGAATCACTTTCTGCCAATGACGGCTTTGAAAAAATATCCAATAATAACGGTCAACTCCTTTTTACGATATTGTTTTATATCTTTGGGCTGCAACAAATATTTTAAAACTGAGCTATTTGAAAAATCTTACAAACTGCATTTTGATTAACAATTTATTTTGATTAACAAACTAAATATAGCACCTTTCCGACGAATTGTAAGCTCGAATTGTGTTCAACCCCTCCATCACATCCAGAACATGACTGAAAATGTGAGATTTGCCGTTTCTTACATGCCTTTGCAGCTCCACTACTGTCCTCGTGTACCGTCGCTGAAAAAAAACGGTAGGTATTTTTACAGGTTCGATTCAGCTATTGAAAAAGAACTTTCTCCCTGCCACGATAGTCAAAACCCTCCCATATAAAAGGAAATTGTTCAGTGTTAAAAACCTTCACAAAGTTTGATCTTATAAAATCATTTTTAGCGAATTAGGGCTTGGAAAAAAATTGGAGATCTTTCATTCATTGGAGATTCAATTTTTTTCCCAAGTGCTAATTGCCTAAAACTGATTCTAACAGCTCCTCCCACAACCATTCCCACAGAGCAAAACATATATGACGTGACACAAAATTTTTTTTTGTTTGCATTGGGGTCTCTTTTTCTTTGCTTTTTTTTGTAAAATGTATTGGTTAAAACTTCAAGCCAACCTACCATCGAAATTCTCATACCAATTTATCAATTAAGCAGACAATTTATATTTGTAAGACTCTTGAATATGGTTACAGTATGAAATACAATGGCTAAGAATGAACATTTTATTATTTCAATCTGGATATTTAAAAAAAAACAATAAAAATGACCAAAGTCAAGATCCACCAAACAATTGATACTAGAAATTGATAAAATATCTTACTAACAAAGGGTCAGCTTATTTCAGTGCATTTTTTTAATGCTTTAGCTGTGTCCTGCACTATGCGAATTATAAATAAATAAAAAATAAAATTGTGTGCGGTCTACTTATTATAATTTTTCCGGATTTTTATTTATAAAATGTATTGTTTAAAACTTCAAGCCTACCTACCATCAGAATTTTTATACCAATTTATATTGCAAGAAGACAATTTATATTTGTAAGACTCTTGAATATTGTTACAGTATGAAATACAATGGCTAAGAATGAACATTTTATTATTTCAATCTGGATATTTAAAAAAAAACAGTGAAAATGACCATAGTAAAGATCCGCCAAAGAATTAATACTAGATGTTTATAATTAATGAAATAATTTTACTAACAAACGATCAGCTTATTTCAGCGCATTTTTAATGCTTTAGCTGTGTCCTGCACTATGCGAATTATAAATAAATAAAATAAACAAATATGACGTAATAACGAATTCTATATGACGTTTTGAGGGTCCTTAAAATCTTGACGTGGCGCCTCAAAAGGTGGTGCGTGGAGAATCCTTGACCGTTTGCCATAAAGGCTGATAAAGAGGGAAACATATTGTTGAGCTGTTTACGAGTTTCAATTACAATCAGATATTATCTAATGTACTTTTTACAATTATTATATTTTTGTCTTTATAATAAAAATACTATTATTTGTTCTATTTATTTTTGTTCATTCTGGACTTTAACTAAGATTTGCAGATCTCCATGAATTTATGTATTAAATCAACTAACATAAAAATAACTTAAAACTTTTAGCAAAATTACAAAAATACACTATTAAGCTGTATATATCTAAAAGTTTTTAATGGTTTTATTTCGTGTTTTCATTAAGTATTTAAACAAAAAAGCCCCACGAATAAAGTTTAATAAAAAATCATTAACTAGAAAATGAATTTTCTTTAAAACAACTGTTTGTTTAATGATTTTTAAATAAATTTTATTCGTGGGGCTTTTAAACTATTAACAACTTTTGGAGGGACAATTTATTAGAACAAAAAAACTTTATTATAGGCAAATTAATCAAATGGCTGACCTTGTTGATTCACCTCAATGAATCGACTATTTAGCAATGAAACAATTTAAAATTTCAACAACAACCGTTCAAGTATTAAAGATTAAATATCTTATTAAAAGCGTTAGTTTCATGAAACCAATCTTTTGATATAAAAAAGACAGTTGATAAAATATTTTTAATTTTACGTGATATTTTAAAATTTTACTTAAAATTATATTTTTTTGTATCAATCGATGCGTCAAGTTTCATGGAGTAAAAAATTTTATAGCAAAAAAAATTAATTTTCAGCGGTTGTCGAGATATTAGCAAGAATATCGCTTGGTTATTCCAGATAAATTTTTGTTTTTTTACCAAACAGCAGCCACATGATCCGGACGGTGTGTTTTGTTTCGCTTACGTTGGACTTTGCAAACGCATTCTTTCTTGTAAAAAATCAGATGTATTCAAGATAATTTGTTCGCAAATTTTGCGATGAAAATATGCACAATTTGTATTAATGTCTGTGCTTTTTTAATTATTATATTGCAGTTTTAATGCTTTATTCTAAATAAACGATTTGATGTATTTTGCGTTCAACTCAATCTTGCCACGTATGCTCGTCGATTGTTTTTTAATCGCTCATCAGGCGTGTATATTTACTGTCGTTTGGCGGAAAAACTCGATGGAATAATTAAGCGATATTCTTACTAATATCTTAACAACCGCTAAAAATTAATTTTTTTTTGTAATACAATTTTTTACTTAGTAAAACCTGACGCATCGATTGATACCAATAACCAAGCGAAAAAAATACACCATGATTTAGTATACCGCACCTTTAATAAATATTTGATCGCCTATACTTTTATATAATTATTTATTAAATTAGCTAAATAAAAAAGTACATATTTTTAGCGTCTAAATTTGATTAATTTCTAAATGTTTGTGAAAGGGAACATTAAACAAAAAAAAATTGCGATTAAACTTCTTTTTTAAACATCATAATTGCACAGCTTTAATTAGAACTTTCGTTATCACCATACAGATTTACAAGGTCAGCCAGATTCAACCATAGTTTTCTCATCTTGATTGTAATACTAATAATCATTTGAACCTTAAAATTGTGCAACTTTTGTTTTTTGTTTGTTTTTTTTAATTAAATAATTTTTACGATTTTTTTAGGTACAAACTATTGATTATAAATTTTTGTTTATTATGACTTTATGTACGAATTTATAATCCAATTTGTAAAAAAACATAGAAACACAAAATTGAATACTAAAGTCATTAGGCAATAAAAAATTAAGGTAGTTGCATGACTTTAGAGAGATTTACTAACGAAAGTTGTATTTTACTACAAAAATGTTAATTGTTTGTAGTTAGTTGACATAAAATTTTAATATTAGGTTGATAAAAGTGATTAATTAATTACCAAATATTATAAATTAAAAAAAAGTTTTTTCTTCAATAAAAACAGGAGGTCGACTTCACAGAATAAAGTGCTGGTTTAGCAAACAATATATATCTAATACTTTAAAACCAATCTAAATATTCAAATATTTCTGCATAGTATATTGGCCAACAAAGCAGTAAGAAAAAAATCACTTTTTAACGCCAAAATAATTGAATCGCGCCTTTCAATTGATCAAGACTTCATAAATCACTTACCTGAACTCTAATAAAGAAGAATACGAAAAATGGCAATCCAAATATGAACCATGGTACACAAAGAGTAATTAACAGCGTTCCGCATATTAAAAACAAACCCAAAGTCACTGAAGCATTAAGCCATTTTGGTAGTTCTTCGTCAAGATTATACACATCATAGCTAACTGCATCCACCAACATATGAGGGTCATTAGAGTCGCAATACTCTATCGTCACCTAAAGTTTACTAATTCTGAGTTTTTTTAGTCATGTAAAATTGGTTACCACAGGACAAAAAAAAATTATTTTCTTTGTGCTAAAAAAATTTTTTAACGTTATTCAAAAAATTTTATTTTCTTTTGTCAATGAAAAAAGTGATTTTTAATGACTTTATTATACTCCCTTCCTCGCTTAAAATAGATAGAAAAGTTATAAAAAACGGTTTCCTGAATTGTAGGGATCCTAATGTTCAAGCTTGTATTGGGTTCCAAATACCTTACCCTAAACCACCTAAAATTGATTTTAAATCGTTTTATTTTTCTTAATCATTTATAATCTAAAAACGGCGTCCTTTGAACTATTGTATTGAACTTTCTGATGTAATCCTTAAAAAAGCAATGTCAAAAATCAAATTTATATATCTCCCGAAACATAGCATTTGTTCAATACTGAACCGATTAACCTGAAATTGAAAAATGCGGCAGCATTGTGGTTTCAAATTAGGTAGGTGTGGTTTTAAAGAAGAGTCTGATTCGGGCGATGTACGAATTTGATTTGTGACAGCGCTCCTTATCACGTAAGGGTGAGACAAATGGTTTTGCACTTTCTGACTTCTGTTTTTTTTAAACCAAATTAACGAAATCATGCAGATGACAGCGGGTCAAATCAACTTCATACTTATCTTCAATTTATCTATTGTTTTAATGTGGTCTGGGGCCGAATTTACTAGACGCCCTAACAGCTTAGGGCCACTAGCTGGCAAGTGTCCCTAAGCAGTTTAGTGAAGTGTTGTATTTACTAGAATCCCTAATAGTAAGTGACACTAGCAGATAAGTGGGAAAACGCTAGGGAGGTAGGTACCTCCCCAAACGCATCCCTAACTTAAATATTTAACAACAAAATAACCGTTTTGCAAAAAAATTGTTGTATATTTTGGAAAAAAACATTAAAAATAATTTACTAAAAAATCAATTTCATTAAATACAATATGGGATTTCGATAAAATTATTGTTTATCTTGAAACAATACATAATGCAAAGTAAAAAGTGGGCAACTTGTTGCGCTCCCTGTGATTTACATAAATTGCACATTTTTGCTCGGAACAATCCAACAAATATGGGGGGGGGGGGGTAAATCGTTACGCGCGCATTTTTTATACTGCGATTTTATTTATTTGGACTAAACGCAATAGTTATTCTATTTTTTTGGAAATTTTCTAAAAATTCTAGCCGCACTTTTTTCCGAAAGTTTTATAGGTGAAAACAATTTGGAACAATTTCGAGCTTTTTAGTTTTATTTTATAGTTGAAGAGGCCGCTGGACCAATATTGGTGACCCATATAAAACTTGGTCAGATTTTATAGGTTATATTCACGTTCACGTCCACAATTTTTCAGCCAAAATTAGCCCTGTGTTAGTTCAAACTAAAAATGATAATAATTTATAAGAGTTGCATCATTCAGAAGCAAAAACGTAATTCACGGATTCTTAGAATTTTGAGATTCTTTTATTGTTAAAACTCTTAACCACAGCTTTCTTTACATAATGATGACTGATCATCCTACCATAGATGGGAAGCCTTCCAAATTTTGGAAGATATACCCCCTCGCACCAAATTTTAAGGGGTGTCCAAAAAAATCTGAGGGAAGTTCTCGAATGTGTAATTTTAAGGGGTTTCAAGGGGTTTAAGGAATTTTAAGGGGTGTCCAAAAAAATCTGGGGGAAGTTCTCGAATGTGTAATTTTTGTTAAAGTTAAAAAGCCTCCAACCCTGTTATGGCCACCTGAGGTGAATTAAAGCACACCATAATAAACATCATCAAATTTAATTAAAAACTACTTATTGAGTTTTATATCGAGATCAGCATTAGTTTTGTTTAAATCCAACGATTATCACCTCAAAATTGGATAACATTATTTAACCATATTTTTTTATTTAAAAAATAATTACAAATCAGAATTTTAAATTTGTTTTAAGTTGATAAACTTATACGACAGTACCTATTAGTAATTTCTAGTTATAAATCCTACCTATTAGTTATTTCTAGTTATAAACCTTAGCTATATCAACATTTTGAAAATAAAACATTAATGTTTTAGGTATATTATTTTATTCAAAATGTTAAAAATCTAAAAATTTATGAAAAATTTAAAAAAACACCTATTTATAAACTGATAAATAGCAAACATGGTTGTATAAGTCTTTAAAAGTGTCAATTTTTTAAATTTTTTTGGCATTAAAGTCGACGGTTTTGCGTGCTACCGATTTCCTGTTTGCTGTCCATTACTAGAGTAATCCATGATACAAAATTTTTAATACGTATTGGCCAGAAGCGTTTGTATTGATTATTTAGGAAATATGAAAAAAAAATTTAACTTTCCCTGTTAGCTTTGCTAGTGGGCTTTTTATTAATTAAAGTTTTGTTGTATTTGTAATCCTTCAAATCTGAAAAATCGATTTTAAAAATAATTGCCTATGTTTTTATTTTTTTTGCGAATCAGATTAGGGTAGCTTTAAGTGTCACTAAGATTAGGGAAGTCTAGTAAATAAGGTTTCTTACCTTCCCTTAATGTTGCCCTAATCCTAGTGGCACTAAGAGGTTAGTAACACTTGTTTATAAGTGCGTCTAGTAAATTTGGCCCCTGATAACCAATTAAATGAAATATACTGTTATCTATGATCACTTAAAATTTTTCCAGTTCATATTAATATACTAAACTATAAATGCTAATTGAAAAAGCGGTTGAAAATGACACACAGTGAACCGTTTTCTTAAAATCTTTGTAATAACAAAAACCATTTACCTCATAGGATTTTTTTAGCAACATGTCGTGGAGATTTTTCGCCACGTAAATATAACTGGCCCCCAAAATTGCGGATTTTAAAATTGCAAGGACCAAATTGGCGATGCACCATAGCGTGTACAAAGTGGGGTAGAGGTCCGAGGGCTCGTCTGAGGGTTCGTCACTGAACGATATGTGAAGAGAATGCGCCTGGTAAACTTGGGAGGCCGAGTTTACCCATCGACCCAGAGTAAAATCTTCCCATGTCGCAAAAACTGAAAAGATTCACGATTTTACACAAGTTAAATTTCGTGGAGTTCCGACTTCCAAAGCTTCGCTATTTTAACTTACTAACAATGCTATATAAGATCTTTAAAATATTGTTTCTGCATTTTATTTTGTTTAAAACTTTAAAAACATATAATTTCAGGAAAAAATAAGCTTTAGATTTGTTTTAAAAGCGTAGCTCTAGCAGCTCTCCCTAGTCACAATGATCAAAGGCACGAAGCATGATATTTACGGCAAGAACATCACTACTTTACAGGTACGAGGTCTAGAGAGTCCCAAGCAGGGAACTTGGAGCCATCGAAAATTTTTGGGAGCTTGGAGCCACGAGCAAAGGGAACTTGCAGCCTAAAAAAATGGTTTGGGCCTAGATTTAGGCTTCGCATAGGCTTAGGTAAACGTTCTAGCGCTTTTTAATTTTCGCTGCAAGCTCCCACCTTACAACTCAAAGTTCCCCTTTTACAGCTTTTGACTCTAGGTTTCAGTTCCAAGATCCGTCGGCCCTATCAACCCTAAATCACGGTACACAGGTTTACGCATGCTTAACTCCAAATACTCACATGCAGGTGACCCGAGTATTAGGTTTGGAAACACATATCATGGTAACTGGAAGTATTTAAAAGCTTTTAAAATGGAAGACTAAAATACAATATAAAAAAACTGAAAGCTATGCCAATTTTTTAATGCAAGTTGCGGTCCAGAAATTTGGGTTTTGTGGGTTTTTTTGTATTTAAACAGTAATATCGCGGCAAATTTTAAACAAATCGGAAAAAATTTAAATACCACAGAAAAACCAGGAACTACTGATATTCCCCTGAGCTCCGAGTTTCGGAGCTTCGACCTATTTTTGTACTAATTTCATGAATAATTAAAGAAAAATACCATGAATTATTTGGTAAAAAATTTTTTGTAAATTAATTTTTTTTTCAAAACTTATTTAAAACCCTAAAAATAGTCGTAATAATGCAGATAGAGTAACTTTAAATGTATTTAAAACTTAAATAAACTTAAAATCGCACATTTAAAGGGCTGAGCTCCGGAACTCCCTCCGTTTTAAATGGCTGGAACTCTGCTCATGCTGGAGCATGATACTGGAGAGTAGGAACAACACTAACAAGAACACAAGGGATTTTTTATATTGGTTTTAGTCGTCAAAATTACTAACCAAAAAGCCGATCATTTAGAGGTCACATTTAACCGCAAAATACTAAGTGAAAAATACGGATTAATAAATTATTTAAGCGTTTAAAATTCTAATTTTAGGAGGTTTTACATTATAATTTTTCAATAACAGTTATTTATTTACTTATTTATTTATTTACCTTATATTTGAAGAAACAAAACGAAATTTTTATGTTCAGCTTAAAAAATGGACCACGAAACGTTCTTATTTTTAAACTCACTAAATTCATAAACGTTGTACCGCGCTTCGTTTGGCGACAATTATAAAATGGTTATTTCTAATACTTTATTGCTTACTTTGCTGGAGGAGAACTATGATCAAAATTGCAATAAACCCAAACAATCCGACTTCTCGAAAGTACTCATAATATATTGTCCGAGGAATTTTCCCAATCTATAATTAAAACGCTTTAACATAAAACACTTTTAACACCTGTAAATATTAATAATGATCCCGCAGGTATCCCTTGAATGTTCAAAGATTCGCCTATTTGGTAAATGTGTTTTGCGAGTATTGTTTGGCGTCTTAATAGCATAAGAGTCTGACGTGTGTTAATTGCATAAAAACTGGTGTGTCGAAATCAAAAATTGTGACGCAAAAGTTGGTACTACCCTTTTGTGGTTTTTAAAGACTAAAAGCGCTTCTGAGTGGCAGAAAAACCACACTGATGCGTTCTCAATGTTAAACTGCTGAACTCGTGCCTCTTACCGACCGATTTTAAAACTAAAAAGTGATACACGATATACATTCCGCATCTGAGGCGCCGTAAATTATCGCGAAAAATCAAACATCTCTAAAACCTTCATATCATTTGTGTCCCAAACAAGAACGTGAATACTTTAAATTTCCCGATAATTTTCCGTTAAAAACATTACTGAATGCTCAAAAGGCGGACAGAGACTGTAATCAGGCTGTTCCTGAGACAGTGCGGCCATCTTGTCTTTTTCGTCCCGGAGCTCTTCTGGAGCCGGCATGGATTGGAGCCAGGCAGAAACAGAAGGAGGGACTTCACTTGGGTTGCCTTAAAAACTTTATTAACATTAATTAATTTTAATCAATTAATTAATTAATTATTAACATTATTAGAAACAGTTAACAAATGTTAAATTGGAGGTAGCAGTGACGGTCTGAAACTCTGAAGCGTCAGACCGCCGCCCTATGTAGTACGATTTAATGGGTATTCATATAAAATATTTGATCAAATTTTTTTAAACTAAATTTTTTCTTAAACTTAGAACAATAAACTATAGTCCTAAAATACCTGACAGATTAACATAAAACATATTTTAAACTTAAATAAACTTGAAATTGCTCATTTGAAGCGGAAGCTACATAGGAATCCTCTGTTTTATATCACCAGACCTGCCGAGCGTGATAAAAACATCACTCTGGGGAGGGGGTAAAAACACCACTCATTAATAATATTTGGCAGAAAGTAGTTGGTTAGTGATATAAAAACAGGCGGATTTTTATATTATTTGGCAAAAAGTAAACCTATTAGGAAGCCCAAAACTTTTTTGTGTTAAACTAAAAATTATCGTTTGCTTACTTCAATGATAGAAAAACCCCACTCTTACAAAATACCTGTCTATTTATTCTGAACACGTTAATTTTAAAGTAAAAAAATCCTCTCAAAACTAGCGATATTACGATAAAAGTTACCGTTGCTATATTGATCAAAGTGATTTGCCAAAAGGCTCATATTTGCTCAACTATAAAAATCAAGAGCAATTGTTCCTATGAAGAATTGTTTTGTCTTATTAAATTTGGTTTATTGTTCATCGATTAGGAATCATATAAAAAAGTTTTTATTGGTGGATTTTCGAAGACTTTTTAACACTAAACGATGTCCAAAAAAATAAGAGATAACAGAATTAAAATTAAATTTTGTTTAATAAATCTTTAACGCACAATAAATGTGAGACGAGCGGTAATGAAAATTTTTTGAGCAGTTGGTAAATCCATTTTAATCATTTCCATTTTTGTGATCACAGGGTTTTAAACAGTTCTGTATTTTTTCCTTGTGGACCGCATACTTCATTTTTTTCCCTGAGTAAAAGTATTACTCCCCACGCTAATGTAGTTCACTTCACATCAGTTCCAAAAATCGGCGCCGCACCAACACCCGGCATTTGAGACCTCCCACAAACTGTAGCTGCCCTTCTGAACCTGTGAATTAGTGACAACAACAACAACGTCAAGGTGGTTTACAAATAAACTGCAATATTTACCGCAAAATAGCAGGGACCCGTCCTGTCCAAGAATGACCACTTGGTGAGCGTCATCGTAAAACTGCGTGAGGTTGCTGATCACGATGCAGGTGGTATTATTTTTGGTGAACAATTTTCTGACGCAATTTTTCCATATCAATTCAGATGTGTCGTCATCCAGCAACTTAAAGGGCTCATCCATTATGACGACAGGAGCTTGCTAAATATATTAAAGGTTTTTTCAATGTTTATAAATACCTTTTTGATCATATTTTAGCTTCTCAGTCGTTAGATATGTTTTCACAAAAAATTTATTTGAACTTTTAAGAAAAAAGTAAATTTTTTGTTTTAATTGAAAAAAATTTAATCCAGCACAAAAAAGACAATGTTACCGCAGCATAATGTTAGACAGAAAAGTGGTTTATGGGCCAAATAGATTTAAAACTGCAACAAATGCTTTACATCTATTATTGAAAATTGTAAAATTGGTCATTTTATTCTAAAATTTTACAATCAAAAAGCTATATTAATTATTACTAAAAAAAGAACCACAAATATAAAAAAACTACAACTTCAATGTTAAGAAAAATTTTTGCAAGCGTTTTTTCCAATTTATACTTCATCCGAGCGGCTTAAAAATTTTTTTGCCTAAATAAAAAACCAATGCTTATCTTTGATAGATTAGTATCCAAGAATAAAATAACGGTTTTCAGATAAAAACTGGAATTAAGTTTTTAAAAAAAAATTACTTAATTTACATTCAGATTGGTGCGGTGCCTGCAGATCTAGATAACCTAGAAAATAAAAATAAAAAATAACTAAAAATGTTTGAGATATTTTGATTAACAAAAATCTTATGAATTAATTAAAAAAAACTTACTTCATAAATAGAGCGAGCAATAGAAATTTTAACTTTGAAGGCCTCGGAAATGTATTTTCCACCTTCACCTATTAATGTATTGTGCCCCGTGGGAAGTGCCTAAAACATAATACTGAATCCAAATCTCATTTAGTTTTAAAAACTAAACAAATAGTATAAAAAACAAAACTAACCATATCCTAAAATTTTGCCAAATACCAATTAGTCACCAAATAACCACCACGTAATAAATATTATATTTTTAACGCAGTTACAAGGCATTGAATAAATTGTGCTGACATTTTGAAATTTTAATATTAAGAATAATGTTCTAAATTTTAAGTATTGCTTATTTTTTATCCCAAGCAATGTTTTTATGCATTTTTTAATTAGAAAAGCACTCAACAAAGTAGGCGGTCATGCTATTTGTTTGTGAGGATTATATTTTTTATTAATTTAATTTCATTTATTATTATCTTACTGATTTAATTTATCTAATTTGGGATGATCAGTCGTAATTCTTTTTAACCTCGTCCAATAACCTACTTATCAATCAATCAATCAAATAATTTATCAATCAAATAGTTTATTCTAGTAAACATGAATATATCAATGAAATAAACAATCAAAAATATCACATAATGAATGCGAGCCGATTGCGGCCGCAAACATTGTACAACAGAGACATGATTTACTAGAAAATAACTCAAAGGCTTAGTTTTCTAAGCGCTAATTTGAGTCATTACCAAGACTTTTTTTAATTGCAAATGTTGAAGCAGCTGAAATTTGTTTTTCTGATAAACTGTTTCATTTAGCTACAGTCCTATTACAAAAGAAATACTTCTTTTCTTTTATTCTGCTTTTTTGTACTTTAATTTTGTAAAAATTACCTCTTGTTGTGTTATAATTTAATTCAAAAAAATCAGTAGCGTTTAAACAAGTTTTACCATGTGTTATTTTAGAGTATTCACAAAAGTCAAATATTTCCCTACGTCTGTCCAGTTTAGATAATTGCAAAATTTTAACCTTTTATCATAAATCATAATGGGCATGTGACATCTTTTAAGCAGACGTCCTGTGAAACATCTTTAAACACGTTCTAACAAATTAATATCTTGCTTTAAATATGGGTTCCATACTACATTTGCATATTCTTATTGGAGCCTGACATATGTTGTGTATGCTCTTTATATGTTTTTAACTGAGTTGGAAATAAAGCTTCTAAAAATTAATGCTATTGTTAAGTGAGCTTTTTTAGAAAATATTTGACAATGTTTTGAAAACTTTAAATTATTTGAAATGTGAACTTCAAGATCTTTAATTAATTTTTTTTTATAAAGAACTTTATTTTGTATTGTATAATTAAATCCTGTTTCGTTATTTTTTAACCCTATATAAAGCACTTCACATTTCTGATTAGCCAACTGCAATTGCCATTGTTGTGACCAATTTGAAATTCTATTTAAATCCTCTTGCAATTTTAACGATTTCATTTCTTTATTGTTCTCAGAGAAACTAGTAAAAACTATAGCATCATCTGCAAAAAGCTTAATTTTTAAATATTTTACAAAGTTAACTATATCATTAATATATAAGGAACAAAAACGGACCAAGCACGAATCCCTGAAGAACAGAACTAAGCACTGGATAAGATTTGGATTCTGTGTTGTTGATTACTACTTTTAAGTCTCTTCCAGTTAAAAACGAGTTTATCCACTTTAAAAATCTTCCTGTTATTCCTAATTTTTCTAATTTAAATATTAGCTTTTCATGTGACACTGAATCAAAGGCCTTCCCAAAATCCAGATAAACAACATCAATATGTTTTTTTACTATTTAAAGCATTTGTCAAGCTGTTTAAAGTTTCTAAGGGTTATTGTTGAGCTTTTAGCCTTAAAACCATGTTGACACCTTGACAACATATTAGCAAAAAAAGGTTAAAAGTACATCTCTAACCAACCGTTCAATTAATTTACATAAAAAAGAGGTTAAAGAAACTAGTCGATAATTTTTTTATCGTTTTTGACTCCTTTTTTAAGAAATGGAATTATTAACGCGGTTTTCCAATCAGGAGGCAATGTTCCAGAATCAAATTACTTTTGAAAAAGCATTGTTATGGGTTTTACTAATCTAATACCTAAGCGTTTAAGAAACAAAGCAGGAAAACAATCTGGTAACCTTGACAATTTATTTGGTAATTTTTTTAATTTTTAATTTAATTTAAAATTTAATTTAATTTAGTTTTTTAATAGTTTTTAAGACTTCTTTTTCGTTGAAAAGCATATGTTCTAATTTATTACTGGAATTAGGGTTAAATTCAGCTAGTTTTCCATCGTCCCTTGTAAAAATAGAACTAAAATACTGCGCAAAAAGCTCTGCTTTTTCTCTATTGCTAATAACAAAGGTTTTGTTTTCTTTTTTAAATGGCGGAATATTTTGCTTAATTTTAATTTTACTGTTTATAAATTTGTATAAATTATTTATGTTTCCCGAATCTAAAACTTCTTTTTCTAAATTTATATTGTATTCTTTAACCATTTTCTTATATTCAGCAGAAACTTTTTTATATTCCGAATTTTCATTATTATTTTAGTACTTTCGCCATAAACGTTTTTTCTTAATTTGGATTTTTTTTAATAAATTTGGGATAAATATGTTGTTTACATTTTTTAGAAATTTTTTTCAATGGTATATGATTGACGATTCCTTCTTTAATCACTAATTTAAAACAGACCCACATTTCTTTAATTGTGTAACACGATAAAAATAGATCATCCCATTTTACTGCTCTTAAATACATAGAATACGTTTCATAGTTTCCTTTCAAAAAATCTGGTATCAACATGCATTTATTATCATCATTAGATTGCTCTTCTAAAACCTTAACATCTAGAGAAAATCGAATTGCATTACGATTAGACGTTGAAAAACCTGGCAATACTTCAATAGCATTAAAAATTTCAGGATCAGTTGAGAGACTAAATCAAGATAATTAGCTTTTCTGGTAGGACTAGAAGCAAGCTGTGTTAAACCTAATTCTTAGAAAAACGAAAACCATTCTTGCTCATTTTGATTATTAGATTTAATTTTTTGATTTGACCAATCGATGCTAGGCAAAGTAAAATCACCACCTAAAATTAAAGCTCCTTGAAAATTATCAATTACATCCCATAAAAATTGAAAAATTAATTCGTGATCACTTTTTAAATTTAGTGGTTTACGATACAAACAAACAAATCTTACTTTTGACTTAAAAAAGGGAAAATCTACTGCTATAACTTCTATGTTTTCATACTTGCTGTCAATATTTACTAAAACTGCGTTTAATTTAGTTTTTGCTAAAATGCAAACACCACCGCCTTCTATATTTTTCCTATCAGATCTAAAAACGTCATACAATTCCATTTCATTTATCATTTTTTCAGTTGTTGTTCTGTTTAACCAATTCTCTGAAACCATCAAAACATCACAATCACCAAACCATTAATTTTGACCGGAAACCAAACATTCAAATTCACACAACGAATTTTTTAAACTTGTAGCGTTGAAATATAAAGTTACCAAACTTTTACTAACCGTACTACAGCTATAGACTCGCATAAACTCCTATTCCAAATTGGAATGTTTGATTTCTTTCTTTAAATCAAAATCATAAGCAAAAGGATCACCATTGTCGCTGCTTATTACCCTCCTCAATAATTTTTTTCTAAAGCTCAGCAATTTTTTCGCTCTTCCCTTTAACTTCCAGTCAATGAGGGTCTGACATACACTTTATTATAACATGCAACATTTCTGAAATTTCCAGCTGATCGAACTAGACTATTATGAACACGCTTGGGAACGACCCTAAATTTAACAAGTCGAGGGTAACTTCGATTTACTTTCACTACGCGGAAATATTCGTAAACAGATTTTTTTGCTTTGCTGATGAGCGTTTTGATGAGGTGTTCGACCTTTGCTTGTTCTTCTTCCGGATTTTTTGTCTCTTCCAAACCCAAAACTACCAGCATCGTGGAGTGTTCTTTTTCTGCTTCCATCTTTTCCATCTTCTCCTGAATAAGAAGAAAAAGCCTGGCAAACAGCTCCTCGCACAATTAACTAATGATTTAAATTTTGATGATGATTTAAATTGATTTAAAATCGGATTAGCTAATGATTTAAATTGATTTAAAATCGGATTTAAATTCTGGTTTTCTTCAAGTTTAACAATGCGTTTGGTCAATTCCGTTTTTTCGATTTTCCAGAATCTTCGTTCGTTTTCTAGATCATCAATTTTTGGTTGTAAAACAGCGTTTTCTTTCTCTAAACGCTCTAAATCTTCTTTTAGCCATTTTAAACTTATTTGAACAATTCCAAATTTAAAAAAAAACTTGTGTCTCAATTTATCTTACTGTAGCGCGGAAGGCTGATACCACAAAAAAATTAAAGATATCGTTAATTGAAATATTTGATAATTTTAACAAAATAATAACAATATATTTAGACTAATTTAATACTAATAGCACAAAAAAGACTTACATTAATATTTTTCATTCTTCTATTTATGTAAAAGACGTATTTATTACTTAAAAATTTATAAATTTTGTAAATAAGTAATTTACTCAAAGAGTTATAAACAAAACACACCGCTGTATGTATTTACTAGTCGTGGGGGAAGGGCCGAACCCGGAGGTACTGCAATACCGGGTCAACCCGCGGCTGGAGCAGAGCAAGCTCTAACATCCTGCCAATGCGCAAAAATCAGATAATCTTATCAGAGATTAAGCAATTATAAACAGATTACTTTGATCTACACTACACTACACTACACTTTGATCTAAGCCAAAAGGCCAAGAAGCGATAAAAACATTTTAGATAAAACAATGCGAAAAAAATATTATTACGTTAGTTATTCAATTACAAAATTTTTTATATCATTCAAATTATAGCGATTTTATTAGATCAAAGTTTTATTTTAACTTTCATTATTTAAAAAAAATTATCAAAAACTGTTACTAAAATAAGTTTAACCTTATTAAAAAATGAAAAATACTTTAAAGTATTTTTTGTGACTCCAAATGAACAGTACCTAAAAGTATCTATCAGTATCTGTAGCTTTGTAGGTGTTGTATTGTTGTGTGTTGAACTATAACTAAACTTCTATGCCATTTTTGTGTACTCAATATTTCTTGCGTGTTTCTTCACTAAGTATTTCTGACGTTTTTAAATATGCATTGTTTTGAAGGAAAATTGTTAAGAACTGCAGACTATACACTATTAACAGTTAACTTTTTTACCGTCTTTAACCGACTCTTGCAGTGGCGTTAAATATTTTGTGCATGCTGTTTATTTAATATTTACTAAAATCATATTTCAAATAAGATGTGTTAATCATAGCAATAAGATTATGGTTATGTAACAATTAAAATATGATTAGCAAAAATATGATTATATAACAATACTGTTAAAAGAAACTGTTTCATAACTTTTTTTTGGTTTACAAAAAACTTTTATAAACCTGTTGATCCTAACATAACATCGAAACATACTTCAATCTCATCCTCAAGATCCATATACTTGACAACTTCATCGTAATAAGATTCATCATATTCGCTGCCAAATATTATATTATTTTTAATGGATCCAGTTTGAATCCAAGGATCTTCATCTACGAACGCAACCCCTAAAATTTACTTGTTTAAAATACAAACAAAAAAATTTAAAGTATCTTTTTTTAGTTTTTTTTATTTATTTTATTATATTTAACTTGTTGGGAAAAAAAACATGTATAAACTAGTTAACACCGCACTGAAATTGTATGTGCAAGTTATAAAAAATGAATAAAAGGAATAAATTCACACATGATAAGTGAATCCCAAATCTTGATTATAATTACAACCCCAAGAAAAAGATAATTCAGTCAAAATAATGTCATCCACACTTGTAAATTGATTCCAGACTTACCACAAATACGAATGACAAAACAAAATAAACTATCTCCCTTCAAAGAAAAATTGCAAGTCAGTTCTATGGCAAATTTGCAGTTTTTGGCCGCAAAAACTATAACACATAATTTAATCAAGATTTTTTTCTTCGTTCTTACTACAATTACAACTGATTATACGTTTAAGCGTGATCATATGGGTTTTTTGTTTTAAAGTAATCATTAGTTTTATAGAATTGCAGGGAATTTTTACAAAAAAATGAAATAATAAAAAAGTATTACCCAAAGAAAGATAGCTTTCGTCGAAGCAAACAAATCCAGTAGTCGGTTCCACTTCTCTACATAACAGCTTAGCTAAAGTCGATTTTCCTGAGCCAGAAGGTCCTGATATAACAATTACATGTCCCTATAATTTGTCATCTACGTTCAAATCCAAACAAAATTTCTTGTTTGTTTGTTATTTGCCATAATTTTAATTTAGTGTCTCTTTACAGCCTTGTCAAAAAAGATGGCTCTTAATAAACCTATAATTAGCAATATTTGTGCTCTCTATCCACGTAATGTTTTGGTGAAACTCCTTGTGAGGCAAGGAGATGTTATTTTTAACGCCCAAATTGTCCACGTATAGTCTTTTTGTTAAAGACATTACTCTTCAAAAGGCATGTAGGATGGATAAAACAAATCTGCGCAGGATAACAGAAATAATGCGCGCGGAGATAAAGACGGTATATAGGCAAAATTTAGACTACATCTAATAATCAATAATCAATTAATTATTTATCAATTTTAATTATTTTTAATTTTTTATTATGTTTTTTGCTTGTTAAACTTTTTCCGCCTTGAAAGACCTTGAAATGCACGTAAATTGTTTTTTTTAACATTTCTTAGTTCATTTGATATATATTGAGCGTGTTTGTTTTTGTTGTAATTTTAGTCTAGTTTCAATCATAGATAATCTGCGATGCATAATAAAAAATTGGAACATTTTTATCAGATTTACACGCTCCTTTTTTCTTTTATAATAGAGTGCAAATATAGTACCCTTTGTATGACCATATTAATTCCCTGAAGGGCAGGTCTTATATTTTTCAAAGGTTTATCCACATTAGGCCATTTTACATCAACGTTGTGGAAACACCAAGCCCCATTATCTAAAAAAATACCATAAAATGTTAACCTGATTAGAAATTGAACAAAAAATTTACAAGAGTACAGTATCAAGTCCCAGATGTACTGCGGAACAATGAGGATGGTGCTCACCTTTTTGCCAGTTACCACGGTAAATAATTTGTACCACCATGATAAACCTTCGCTTCACAGTGATGGCATATTCGTTTAACCATTGTGGTTTGTAATTTTTTCCGCGGTCCCTCTACGTATCACCAGAGTTATATCTAGGTCATAATACTTTATGCGTGGATAAATTTGCATAATTGCTACCGTACCATGTTAAACCATATGATTTTGTTCATTTGTGCAGTAAGCGTCTTGGCGTTTTGACGGATTAATTTTTTGTTTTAAAAGTATTTCATAATTTTTTGGTGTGGTGCGTAATACTTTAAAAGTCCTGCTGTAAGTATTTTCCTGTTCCAATCCCACTGACAACAAGAACGACTGTACCTGAAGCACTACACCCTCAATGCCACACAACACAACAAAGTTAAACAATCCTGAATTTTTGATTCTTACATAAGTGAAATTAACACCGCAACTGCCAGTTTTGCTTAATTCTTTAGTTGAAAAACCGCACAAAAAATATTAACCGTAGTAGTCATCATACTCAACGTCCAATTAACTGCGCCCAACTCATGCCGTGCGCAAATTAAACGACACTTTGTTCAAATTATTTAATTGTGTGAGATTCATCCATTGTATTCATTCAATAAAAATAATTATAACTTCCTACGTTGTGTGCACTTGACATTCTTAAAATGAACAGAAGTTTCATCTTCCAAGTTTTTCAGTTTCAAGAATTTGGCCACATCTTTAAGAGCTTTCTTTGCTTGATTCCGTTTTAAAAATGAGTATGGGAAATTATACAATGGTAGAAGAATCCAAAACAAAATTAGTCTAGCTGGAAACACCTGAAATTATAATGTTTTGGAATTTTTTTATTTCTTTAAAATAGTCAAATTACATAGTTGAAGATTATTTATTATTTATCAATTTTAATATTATTGAAACAGCAATCTTACCAACATATAAACTATCAAATTTACTTACGGCTCTATTTTTTTTATTTTTATATAAATATTTGTATAAATTTGAATTTTAATTTTTTGAAAAAATATATTAAAAAAGAAATATAATATAAGACCAATTTTTAATAGTTTTTTTTTTTTGTTTTCGCTGATACTTACCAAAACTTTTAAACGTTTGTTTTTAGTTTTTGTTTAGTGCTAAATATGACTCTACATATTACAATTCATAAAGTTTAAGTAGTGTTGAATGGGCCAATCGTATAAATTAAATTTTTTAGAGTTATAAAATTACATGCTCATTGTTTTTATACACTATCCTTGTGCAGTTCTTAATAATAAATCCCTGTTTGTATTAAAAACTTTTACACAACACGTAGTAATAAACGTGCTACAATCTTAATTGAAAGCTGATAACTGATTTACTGTAGAAAATAAATCCAGTGTATTTAGCTCACTTCTAATACTACTATATACCTTTTAAATATACCCATTTAAAACACTATTATTACGCCTTAAGCATAAAAAGCCGTGATTATTTTCTTAATTTGTTTTGGTTAACATTCTTTACCTTGGAAGCAATCATTTCATGTCCAGAAAACGCATACATCATAAAACAAATATAAGGCAATATTATAGGAACTGAAGTCCAGAAAATTATGAGCACTCGTTCACCAGCAGATTTTATTTTCAGCCCTTCCAGCTCTTTTTTGCGGTAGTGGCTTATTGTTTCCATAGTTTTCTTTTCCAGAGCTGACAGTTTTGTGTACTTAATGCCCAGTATTGATTCGCTGGCAACCTTAAAAATTTAATTTTAATTTTTTTTATAAAAAAGACATGGTCCACTTTTAACATGGTCCGTTCAACAAAAAAACTAACGTAATAAATACAAATCTTTTTAGTATTCAAATTATCACATTGATTTAACAAAGCAGGTCTTTCATATAATTTGCATACAATAAAACATGTGCAAGCAGTACGGTAACTTACTCTCAATAAATTTTGTAGTAAATAAGGGATATTTTTTTTATAGTACCAGGGCGCTGTTTCATAAAGGTTACGAACAATTAATTTCTTTGTAAAAGTTAATTCTTTTTTTGTAAATTTCCCTACTTTTTTTGTAATTTATAATTCAAAGAATTTCGTTTATTTGCCAGCAGAAATTTTGCCGCGCTCCCATTTGATTGGTTAAGGCGAGGAATTTATAAAAGATGGCGGTTAAAAGGATGTTCACGTTTAATATTACACACAAAGTACGGTTGTTTTTGTTGAATCAGCCTAGTGTATGTATAACACAAGGATTTTCAAAGTTACAAAGAAACAACTGAAATTTACAAAGAAAGAATGGACTTTTACTAAGAACTTGAACGTTCGTAACTTTTATGAAACAGCCCCCAGGGCGACAACTTTTTTTCCATGGCTTTAAATTTGCATTTATACCTCATTCGATGAGCACTTAATCCGAACAAATTCTATGAATCTCAGGTATCTGAGATTAAAGTTGAGAAATGAATCTGCAACTGTTCACTTTTCTTATTTCAATGTTGAAAAACCGCGCGAAAATAGTGAACGTATTACTAAGCATACTGAACGTTCAATTTGCCGCGTCCAACCGTTTTCTTACAATTTTAACGAAATTGCGTGAAAGTTATTATTGTTATGTGAATTTTACAAATTATCAAATTAAAAAATTCTGAAACCCTACTATTTGCTATTAAAGTGTTTTACATTAAAAGTATCAGTTGATTCTATCATCTGCGTGTATAAGCTTTAGTTGGCAAGATAGTTTAGCTTTTGTTTTTATACATTTTTAAAAGTGTT
The DNA here is from genome assembly GCA_030248175.1 of Microlaimidae sp. YZB2_3. Classification (NCBI taxonomy): domain Eukaryota; kingdom Metazoa; phylum Nematoda; class Chromadorea; order Desmodorida; family Microlaimidae; species Microlaimidae sp. YZB2_3. The sequence continues at coordinate 30,310 of JASAMX010001963.1, read as the reverse complement.
TATTAAACTTTTCAAATTACAATCAAAATTGTAGTTGCAATGTGAAATAATTTAAAATAATGCAAATTCCAATTTGCAATATTGTGATTTAGAATATAGAAGTGTTGTTGTAGTAGTATTAATTCCTTTTCCTGCGCAACCTTATAAATATTCTTATTTCTTTTTAAATTCTGTATTTGGTTAATAACGCTTATTGATAAAGTTTTCTTACTTTTACACGTTGAGAACGCCAATAATTGTTGGAATTTTCGCCTTTTTGGATGATTATTCCTATACAACGCATCACAGGAATTAACGACAGTGCCAATACAAAACTGGGAACCCACGACCAACCAACCTATAATTTCCAATACTTAAATTAATAAATTAAAGTATAAGTAAGTTCAAAAACAAGCAAACAAAAGGTCTCAGTTAAACTAAATTTAAAAAAATACTTGCCAATAAATACAAAATTATAAAGCCGCCAATGATTTTCACTGGTAAAACCCACAGGTCAAAGTAAGTAAAAACGTATTTCGCCACAGGGTCAATACAGGTGCTCATAATGCGCGTGACATACAAGGGGCTGATCCCTTTCTGCAGAATAGTGGCGCTCTTCAACTGTAATGTTTGTTTGTAACAGGTAAGCAGCATATTAACCATTATTCCAAACTGGACCTGAGTTAGGCTACTAAAGTTATTTTATGTTGCATCAATCTGCCTTGATTCATTAATTTCTTGAACAAATAAACCAGATTCTGGACTTGTCTTAGAACATTAATAAGTAGGATTTCGGTACAACGCGGCTTGAGATTAATGTACTTTTTAACTTTGTTATTGGTACAAATTTTGTAGCTGTAAATTTCGCTCTTCTATAACGACCACTAATAGCTCAGAATTGTTTTCATCCACAAAATCAACTAATCAACGCATAGCAAGCAGAAACTGTTCAAGTTATGACTACCTTTGCGAAGATGAATTGCAAATTGTATTTTAAGTATTATAAAGTTTTCTATAAAAATGTCTTACGGATTTTTTTTAAATTTCAGATACGCGTTTTAAAAAACGGCTTTAGGGTCGATGGAGCATTAGGAACTTTGAGCTTGAATTTGGAGCAAAATAAGGAACTTGGAGCCGTAGATGGGGAATTTAGAGCCGCAAATTTGGAGCTTAGAACCCAAAAATAAATCCCGCTAAAACGTTTACCTAAGCCTAAGCGAACCTAAATCTAACCTCAAACCAATTTTTTCTTAAATGCCCCAAGTTCTCATTGCTCGTCGCTCCAAGTTCCCAAAAATTTCCTATGGCTCAAAGTTCCCTGCTTGTGGCTCTAAAGACCCCGTACCCAAAAACGCCCACTTAACTTTAAAAAAAAATCTTTGAGACTCAGGATATGCTTTAACATAGTAATTTATTTATTTTTGTAAAGGGGATGCGTCTTTAATATTATAGATCACTTTTAAGTCGTTTATTTCAAATATAAAATTTGTAACCTAAAAGGCAGAGTGATACAAACCTAACGTAATGTTGTTCAAACAGAGCTTCCAAAAACATGAAAATAAAAAATGATGTGCTGAGACTGTATCCTGATTTTTAACATTTTCATGTCAAAGAGTCTTTCTTTTCATATAAAATCGATATTTAATAACAATTGTTATTTGAAAGTGCATCAAAATATGATATTAATAAAGTAAATATCGCACTAACTTTTGGGAATTGACATATTGCAAACAGAACAGTGACTCCAGCGTTCTAAAAAATTTCTTCAAAGTACGTTTTATTTGTTAATTTTTATAGAGATTTTTTTGACATTCTTTAAGAACACACTCATTATATTAAAACTGTGATTTTATTATCATGATAAAATTTATAGATTTACAAACAAAATTAAAAATCGACTTTAAACTTTAGTTTTCTTAAGTTACTAAAGCAAAACGTTATCGCTATAATTTTTTTATTTAAACATAATCCTGTGCTTTTAAAAATGCCGATATTTTCATAAGCTCAAAAAGATGCAAATTTTCTAATATTGTCCAACTTTTCTGGATTATCACGATAATAAAAAACCTCTTATTTAAACGAAAGTTGTTCAGTTTTAAATTTATTCAGTGTTAAATCTTCACAGAGTTATGACAATATAGAATCACTTTTAGCCAATTAGTGCTTAGGAAAAAAATGGAAATCTTTCGTTCATTGGAGATTAATTTTTTCCCAAGGGCTAATTGGCTAAAACAGCTTCTCCCACAACAAGTCCCACAGAGCAAAACATGTATGATGTGATCCCGAATACTATATGTCATTTTGAGGATCTTTAAAATCCTGACACGATTTAATGCTTATTCATATGTATGTTTAAACTTTAAAGCTTTAAAGCATTGTAATTAATTTGGTTTCGATATTCGATTGAGGTTTGCAAAATGAAAAGTTTTGCAGTTTGTTCATACTATCACATAAAAGATGAACTCTTGACACTTCACCCAATTTCCAATGGAATCCAGTGCTTTCCATCACCTGGAGAAACCAATAAAAACAACCGAACAAACAGAATCTGCACAGAAGTGATAAGATTTTAAACGCCACGATCTTGCGAAACATTCGTGAAGTATCGAAAGATTCCTTCGCTTTGTTATATGATGACTGCTGAGACTTTGTTCTCGAATGGATTTTTATATTTCAATACTGGGATTATTTCGTCCAAAAAGTGCTGCAAATCCGCAGAAGGGATTGCACGCCAGTGCTGCATTGTGTTAAACTCCGCGTCTTCAGTTGGTCGGACGCAGAATTGAATACAGTGCAGCACTGGCGTGAAACACTTTATGCGGATTTGCAGAGGAAAGAATCCCAAAGAGTTAATTATTCATATTTTCATATTCTCAAAGCATGCAAATTAGCAAGCACAAAAACAAACTCACCAAATTTTTGTCTATTTTAAAAACAAACAAAACATTATTATTCTAAAATCAAAAATATAAACACAATAAATTTAAAAAACACGCTTGAAAAAAGGTTTTAATTAGAAAAATGGCACTTCAAAAGTACCAAATAATGTACTTTAATGCAGAAGTACCATTTGAATGTAACTTTTGAAGAAAAATTTTAATGGTACCTTTTTAACAGTTGATTTATGTCATGTTTTATTATTATAGTTTTGTTAATACTAAACACAGACTGCTAATCTAATGCTAATCTTTGTTTCAGTGCGGTAAAGGGTCTTTAGAGCTGAAAGTGAGAAACTTAAAACCGTCTGAATCTGAGATTTTTATTAAACTTAGAGCCGCAAACAATGGAAACTTGGAGCCCTTATAAAAAATTTATTGAACTTGGATTTTAGTTTTGCCAAGGCTTAAGTATAGATTTTAGCGATTTTTATTTCGGCTGCAAGCTCCGAACTTACGGTTTCATATTTCCTATTTTCGGCTCAAAATTTTCTCAACCGACCCTAGATCACAATGTTCTCTATTATTAAATGTGCTGTTATAATTAATGGTTTAGAAAGTTCCATTACATTGCAAAATAAATATTATTTTATTTGTAAACTGTTAATTAAGACTGGTTCATACTTATGTAAAAACTTCCTTTGAACAAAGTCCAAAGAACGTTTTACATACGTTTATACGCTGTATTTGTCCTTTGGACTTTGTTCAATGGACGTTTTTACATAAGTATGAACCAGCCTTTACTTTATTTTAATAACTTTTATTTAAAAGTGCGGTGCGGAGTCAAATTTTTTACTTCGATTTTAATGATTTAATTTGTCTCTTTACATCTTTGTAAGGAATTATCGGTTTAATAAAATTGGTGAGAATGCTTTATTAAATCATTTTTTAATTAGAAAAGAGTAAAAATGATACATTGTGTACTGTTCTCTGCCCGCACGATAGTTTTTGGGTGGTAAATGTACCGCCAAAATCGGGATTAAGTTTGTCAAATATTTCTTCCTTCACTTCATGTTTTTAGCAAAAACATCGAGGGTTTTTGTCCGAAAAATGCAATATCTCGACAAATACTGCACCTACCGTAACAATCAAGTTATCAAATTAAAATAAAAAAAATCCACTTTTTTTAAGTTTATTTTTATTTCTATTTAAATTTTTACTCTTTGGTGTTTTCAATTCTCCATTAAATTTTTACCAGGTTTTATCATAAAGTTTAAAACGCAGTCACCAATACAACGCCACCTTGATCAATCTGTTTAGTCTCCGCGGCTTCAAGAGACTTCTGTAACCTTCAAAACTGTGGTCCATTTGCACCAATTTCTCCCCGTAGGGAATAGGCGGCACGTTCTCTATGCTATCCAGCTCACCTTTGGGCTAGGAGTAAACTTCTTTGGCTATTTGTGGTGTCAAAATCACAGACTTTCACTCAAGGGTACCGTTTTGTGAAAACTTGTTTGGTCTTTTGTAGTTAATCCGTTACCGTGATTGCATTTTCATTAGTTACAACCCTGAAACTTTTGTTTGACCTACGTCGTACTTAGGTCATAGATAATTTTTGTGCGTGATTAGTGCCCAGTGAGCGAGCAAATTGAAATGGTTAAAGCTATACGGTAGCAGTAGCCATATTTTATTCACGAATACAGTGTATGACGTAGGATATTTTATATTGCATAAAATCTGCATATTGCTACCGTACAGCTTTAACCATTTCAATTTGCTCGCTTACTGGGCACTAATCACGCACAAGAAATTATGTATGACCTAAGTAGGCCCTAGGTCATACATAGAGTTTAGCGCAGTGAGGGTTACGTACGACATTCGTCATACAAAAATATCACCACTGAGAGACGAAGGTTTCATCTTTTTCGTACAAAGGTTTCATGGTTGTAACGGGGGAAAGAGCCATCATGGAAACGGGTGAAATAGTAAAATAGCTATAAAATAGCTATCTTACTTTTTTGCATAAACAAGCACGCTCTGGCAACCACTTGGCAGAGCGTGTTTTTTTATGCAAATTTTTTACCACAAAGATTTTTTACAAACACATTCTCTCTCGTATTAGGCTTATATTGCACCATCGCTGAAGCTATGCTATTTTTATAAACATTGAGAATTCATTTTGACCAACCTGTCGGTCGTAAACAAAGAGGTACATTAAGTTCCTGCGTTGGCAAAGTCCAAGATTACAGGTCGGCTAAGTTACAACGTTGGCTTTCGTGTAAGAAACTGCGAACGCAGTTTGGCAGATATAGTCGCCATGAGCGAAACGTGGGAACAAAATTGCGTACGCAATTAAAAATTTTACAGTTGGGCTAAGTTGTAATTATGGCTTTAATGTAAGGAAGGAGTCTTATTTGAAAATAACCCAAGGGGGTATGACACAACAAATGGCGGCAGTGCAATAAACAAAAAATATAGCCACTAGAAAATAAAGGAAAAACAGTAGCCGGTTAGTGTTATGTATGGGCCTACCTAGTAGAACAAAATTTTGGTTTCGCGTTCTCACCACTATCAAATTTCGTTAAAAAATAAATAAATTTTTTACAATTTTTTTATTAACAAGGAAATTTAACAAAACTTACAAAACAGTGTCTGTCAAGTATTTCTGCAACTTTTAATCATGGTTTTAAGCCGTCTTTTGAGGAGCCAAATTTTTCATATGTAAATTTGCTGTGTTAATAAAAGAATAAAAAAGTTATGTTTCATTTTAATACATAAAATAGCTATTTTTTTAAAATAAATCTTTTATTATTTGTAGGTTTGAAAACACTAAAATGAAACGCATATAATCTGAGAGGCATTTTGCTTCGTGCGGGACCACCGACCCAAACATTTTTACGCTAGGTAGGTCCATAGTAAGAACATAAATGAAAAGAGAACTTGAGAAAAAAGATTAAAAAAATTTAACTGCACACCAGAAAACTTTCAGAAAAATTTTAAACTTAAGGAAAGTTACTTTTCTTAAATCTTATTCTTGTCTAAATCTTTTTTTAAGTTGTTTAAGCAAAACCTTAAAAATCGACCGAAAATTTTTCACGAGATAATCTTATTTATTTGTGCGTAAACCAAAAAACATTATTTTATGATTATAAAACCTTAATAGTCAAAACCTTAAATGAAAACAGAGCTTCATCTTAACCTGCCTTACTTTTTCTTATTTTATAAATTTAGAGCTTATAATTAATTTCGCCTTATCCATCAAACAAACAGAATTTTGAAAATGAGCAGTGACAGCAGGTTTTTTCGGAGAAAATCCAAATTACGCACCACAAAATGAATCAGAGCTCGTTTAAAATACAGAAGGGTTCCGATTATTATCCCTAATGTGTTCGTAAAAAACCAATTACAGTATTGCACTTAAAAACTATTTACTAAAAATAGAAACGTTTACCCTCTGAGTAGAAAATAAATAAAAAAAAATCTTACATCAGAAATTTGAATTTACAATCTGAGGTAAATATTAGTTTGAAAACCACTTATTTTTCAGTTAGGTGTTATCCTATTTGTCCTAGTTTATTATAAAACAGTTGGGATCAACTAATCAATAAAAAAAAGTAACTTTTTATACTCAAGTCAGTGTTGATAGAACTTTATTGACGCTTCGTATTTATACCGCTCATCATGTAAAGGCTGGTTCATACTTATGTAAAAACGTCCCTTGGACGAGGTCCAAGTGACAAATACAGCGTATAAACGTATGTAAAACGTCGTTTGGACTTTGTCCAAAGGACGTTTTTATATAAATATCAACCAGCCTTAAGTATATCACGATATTTACTGTAATTAAACGTTTATGTGCAGTTTTACCAATTGCCCTGTTTGATGCCGGCTATACTTACAGGTTAAATGAAAAGATGAGCGGTTTAACTACAATGCGTTTATAGAAGAATTTATTACCGCTTCTATAGTGTAAAATTTTTATAAAGTATATATTTTTATAGTATAAAATATTATTTTTTTAATTTTTTTTATTAATTAAAATAGAAAAAAACTGCTCAATAAATATGAGCTATAAGCAGTACGTGTATATAAATATGTACACAGTCAAACTTTACGAGCGCAAAAAACATTAATAAAAAAAGTATTTTCTTTAAAAAAAATAAAATTTAGTGAGCAAATTATCACGACGCATTATAGCAAAAAGGTTTCAGTTTTGAATCAAGCTTAGAAGCAACCACCCTGCAATCAACCATTTTAAAATTTCTAACGAGTCACAAAAATTCATAGCTGGTTACTTATTTTTTTGGTATTTAAGCACGTAAAAAAATTTATCCTTTAGATAACTTTTAACCGTGCGTCAGAATGCGACCACTGTAGAAGCGACAGAGCGGTCGCGACAGCCGCCGCGCAGAATAATTATAAAAAAATATAAAAAACAATAACGGAAATACCCATTGTATTTTAAATTAATTTTATTACGCGGCCTGAAGTCGGTAAAATATACAGCTAGAATAAACATAGAATGTTTTTAATTTCGTTTCAATTGAAACGTAGCGAACGGAGTCAGTTCATTTTGTAATTTCGATAAGATGGGCCAAAATTTTATACAAAATCTCTAATATTTATTTTATATGAATATATTAATATAAAAACATAGATAAACAACATATATTATGACAGAAAGTAATTTTTCATGATGTCTTAATATCTTTCTGCACAATAAATGATGTTTTCAGACATACATTGGTTTATTTTTATTTTATTTTTTTATTTTAACCATTTCAAGTATTTGGAAATGGATTTAAAATGAACTGCTGGCATTAATCGAACAACATTCAGTGTTTAAGTAATGTCGCTTCCTGGTGGCATTTAAGTTTAAGCCATTTTTGGCGAAGCAATTAGGCAGAAATTAATTTTTTTGGTGATTAAGCGCCACTTTTTAACAAATTTTTCTGTACCAGAATCAAAAATAAATTCCATCAAGGTAAAATTTGAGGAATGTTCAAGTAATCACTCGCTCTTTAGCAAAATGCAGTGACGCATCTCAAAAACTATTGCTCAAATTGCCACTGACAACGGTTTTTTTTGGCTTGCCCGTTTATTCTTCAATTCGGAATAAAGTAGAGCGGTTACACCCTTAATTTCAGCCAGAAGGCATAAAATTTGGTATTAATTAATACACTACCGAACAATGCCTTTAAAAAAAATTTTCCAAATATTTTCTTTGTGAGATTTTTCAATAACGTCCTGCTTTTAAACATGTTTGCTCGTTGACAATATTAGTAATAAATAATAAAAATTTTACCGTACAACATCTTTAAATAAACGAATGTAATTGTAGTACTTAATATAAAACGAAAAAAGTACTTCTTTGGTATTTTAATTCAAAGGAAAAATATCCTAAACAATTTGAATTTGTTAATAGTGGACGGTTTTAATAAAAATTCTACAGAAAAAAATAAACTGATATTTTCTGACCAAAAACTTAAGTTTTAGATGGTTTAAAAACTGATCTTTTTTTCTCAAAAAAAAAACATTGTTTACAGTATGATATTTTTTCTCGAATGTGGAGTGCTTAATAACTAACGTTTAGATTTGAACCAAATGTTTTTTTAATTCTCAGTTTCTAAAGTAGAACCAAGGAGTTTGAAACAATGAGTGGTGGATTTTCAAAAATACACGATGGTCAAAATCCTCCCATTTAAACGGAAGTTGTCCAGTTTTATATTTATATTGTTCAGTTCACAGAGTTTTCACGTTATAGAATCACTTTTAGCCAATTAGCGCTTAGGAAAAAATGGATATCTCTCATTCATTGATGATCAATTTTTTTCCAAGGGCTAATTGGCTAAAACAGCCCCTTCCACAACCATTCTCAAAGAGCAAAACATATATGACGTGATCACGAACACTATATTACATTTTGAGGGTCCTTAAAATCCTGACGTGACCAAACACAATAGCTAAATTTCTTTTTTTTTTTTTGGAAAAAATATAGTACTGTTTACATTTTTGTGGTGTCTTACTTTTTAATTGTAATATCCGTCCTTTTGAATAAAATTCAAGGTATTTTCTAAAATTCGAATTTATAAATTTTGTCAAAACAAAGCGGATTAAAACCAAAAAATAATTAACTTCCACAATTTACCAGGTACTGCGTCGTACTTATTGATCCATTTGCTGATTAAAAAATAAAAAAAATGATTCTCAAAAATCTAATGAATATTTAAAAAAAAATAGAAGAAAGTGTGTAGTTTGAAAATTAAAATAAATGATAATAATAATCAAGGAATAGTAAATTCATCGACATTTTATTATACTTACAATGTATTTGCCGATAACAACGAAGGCTTAAATGACTTTAAAAATTTACGTATGTTTTTTTTCTCTTTGTGCACCCTTATAGCTTCAAACCAACTAAATTATTTAGTTTTCTCATAGCCCACCTTTTGAACCCTTTCTTATGATATCGTTCGCCCAACAGAAGAAGCATCTGTTGCATATATTAGCCTGGGTGTAAATTTTTCATTTTGTATATTATTTTAAGGCCTACATATTTTAATTCCGAATACTTTCGCTAATCTACAGAATAAAAGCGTCAGAAAGCTGAATTTTAAATATTTATATTTATTTATATTATTTATATTTATTATTTATATATTTATTTATTTATTTATTTATTTATTTATTTATTTATTTATTTATTTATTTATTTCTTATTTATTTATTTCTTTATTTATTTATTTATTTTCTTATTTATTTGTTTATTTATTTATTTATTTATTTATTTATTTATTTATTTATTTATTTATTTATTTATTTATTTATTTATTTATTTATTTATTTATTTATTTATTTATTTATTTATTTATTTATTTATTTATTTATTTATTTATTTATTTATTTATTTATTATTAACTTCCACTATATAGTCAAATCAATGTTGCTTATTAATTTTAAATATATGTCCAAGTTTTCACCAATCAAAATCACTTTTTTTACTTGTAAGTGTTCTTTATTTCTTCGGTTAATCTTGTAAAAATTTTGTTTTGTTAGCCGAATCGTGAAAGAAGAAATTTTTTGCTATTGGGATTTAGAGCCCCTAATAAAGCTCAAGGTTAGAAAAATTTTTAGTTTTGGTTAATGTTCAGCTTTCACCGACTTCAAACAATTGATTTTAATTTCCTTATTTTCCATAATTTTAGTTAAAAATTCCAAAATTGCGACTCAAAACTAACTTGCATAATTGCATAAATTTCTCGACTGTTTTATATACGGTACAAATAAACGATTTCTATTTCTGTCGACGAATAGAATGTGCATAGACTGTCAAACAAACGGCTTCTATTCCTGTCTGCAATAATTAGAAATGCTATGAAAAATTTACACACGTTCACATCATTGGTTTCCAAAAGTTGGGCCTTTTCCTCCTCTTTCGGAGGACAGCAACAGTTTCCCATCCTAACAGATTGACGGAGCAAAATCCAGAAGTACTAATAACTTCTGTGACTTTTTTCACAAATGCACGCGGAAAAAATTAAAACTATAAAAAAAATAAAAATATTAACAACTTACTAACAAACCCATGCAAGGTTTGCTTGTTAGTTAGTTACACTTTTTATCTTGGTTAATATACAGTTTTAAAATGGCGGCCCATGTTTTACCTAATACAAAACCCAAATTCCATCAAGAAGCATAAAATCAAAAAAACAAAAGTTTTTTTTGCACAAATCCTTCTAGTGTTTGATTTTGAAAAGGTCCAAACGGTGCTAAATACATTTAAATAAAATTTAAATAATTTTGATCCATAAATAAACAATTAACCACTAAACACTGAGAGAGCTTTAAAAAAAACAGAAAAAAAACGTTTAGATTAATAATCTGCAGATTTAATGAGAAAAAACTTTGTGTATATTTATATAATAGAGTTAATAAAACATTGAAAACAATTTTATTTTTTACTGATTTTTACTCAAATCGTAAATAATATCATTTGACACCCGTGATAAACTTAATTAAATAAAAATAAGCCTTTATTTCTTGGACAAATGCAATGATTTTTTATCTGCTGAATAAATTTTATTAGAAAATAAAATAAAATAACAAAAATGACCGTCAGCATCCGAGAATTAAAATATAATAAATTAAGTTATAGTTATAGTAACATTCGTAACGATATTTACCAGCGACTTTATGGAATTACATTGTAGTATTGTGGTAATTGATTTAAACATTTTTAAACTCTTAAAACAGTTTTTTATGGCCTCCAGAACAAACACACTGTACGATTTTCAAACTCGGACTAAAATCAAAATTGCGCGGATTGTTCGAGAGTGCTGTTCAAAAACCAGTCGATAGTCATAACTCTTGCACAGAAAAATACATGAGCTCCTAATGATAGTGTTGTTTTAATATTATATCTTCCAAAATTAGCTTCAATTGGTTGCGACGACAAATCTATTATGATTTATACTGCTTGTATATTTATTTATATTTATTTGATTTATAGTTATTTATTAAAATAAAACAAAAAGTGGTAAAAACAAAAAAGTCTGATTTTTTTAATACATAATTTTAGAGATTTTCCAGGGTCCTTTTAAAAGGGTGTCCGGAAATTTCGTCTTCTACATCTCGTCTTTCAACATCTCGTCTTCTACATCTCGTCTTCGGAAAACTCGTCTTTTGGATGCGATTTTGTAAACGTACTTTCAAAAATGCGAGTTTCCACCCCAATGATAAAATTTTCTTTGATTTTTGGATTTTGCTTAGACTTAGGAAAAAAATAAGGTGTTTACTCTTCAGTTCAAAAAGCATCATTAAATACAAATTTACTATGATAAAGTTTTACTTGATTTTCAGGTTTTGCTTAGGCTTAGGCTTTCAGTTTTTTGAATAAATCATTTAATATAAGTTTATCACGATAAAAATTTTACTTGATTTTTGGCTTTTGCTTAGGCTTAGGTAAAAAAAGGTTTTCAATACATTGTTTTAGTCAAAAAATAGGAGAAAGTTGTCTTTTAAAAAGTGCGTTTACAAAATCGCATCCAAAAGACGAGTTTTCCGAAGACGAGATGTTTAAAAGACGAGTTTTCCGAAGACGAGTTGTAGAAGACGAGATGTTGAAAGACGAAATGTAAAAAACGAAATTTCCGGGAACCTTTTGGATAATTGGTGATCAGGAAGCAAGCTTACATGTATTATGTCGCAGGTTAGTAGGAGCAAAAATTATCTTAAAGGCAAGTGTTGCTACAAAGTCTTGCTCTAACAAGATTAGACCATAAATATGGCGAACCCTACCTTGGACACCTCAATCTTTCAAATAAAACCTTGTCCCTAAAAAAGTGACTCTTTTTGGTCGTGTGATTGGCTCTTAAGGTATGTATACCCTAGTTAGAGCCTCAAAACAGTCACTTTATAAATTAATTGACTTGAAATACTTTATAAATTATTATTTTTTTAAAAAGTGAATAAATAAAAATCTCCTATAGGCAAATATAATCTAGCTGATCTCAATGATCGCAGTATTGAATCAACTATTTAACAACAAAAGCATTCATAATTTTTTACTCAAGCGGTTTAATAATAAACATTAAAATCTTGTTTTAATAATTATTTATCAAATTAATTAGTTTGGAACCCAAATGCAAATTTTTAAGGGCTAACGTTGGTTAATTAAAAGTCATTACCGCACAATTTTAATTGGTCCGCTCATGTCTGCATTCTAATTTTCGACGTTAGCCAGAAATAATTTAACTATATATATATTCGCAAGCTTCACAAAACCTTACTTTACTTGTTAAAATTAAAACAATCGACTATTTTTTTTACAAAAAATATAACTAAACAGTTGTTTTTTTTTGCAATTTGTGTTATTTTTGAGGGCCCTAAATAGAAAGTCCTTTAACTAGGGCAGCAAATGTGTATAAGTAAATGCATTAACAGAATTTTTTATTCTTCTTTTATATATTTGGGGCTACCTTTCATCTTTAACTAGAAACAGAAAAAAAGAAGACTATAAATCTATTTGGGGTATCTATTTTACAGATTAAAACCAAAAAAAGTAAATATCTTTTTATCAAAAAAGCCGGTTTTTTTCAATTGCACGACAAAATATTACGCGTAAAAACTCTCAAGGTTTTATTTCAATTTTTTAACATTAGGAATGTGTTCCTGGCTTTTTTTGTATAGGGCGACGTGTTTAATAATTATTTCAAAAAACTTTACTGAACTATTTGGATGTTAATTTTATCTCAAAATAAAATGCTGTATCCAGGTAAGGACGGAGGCCTGAATTGCGAAAAAAAGTTGTTACCTGCCTCCTATCGTACTTGCCTTTATCGATAATTTTACTGCCTCCTACCTGTATCTTACCTGCCTCCAGCCTGCCTCCATGCTACCGCCGTGGCAATTTTTCCTGCCTCCAACCTGTTTCCAGTCTTCCGGAGGCAGGTTTAAGAGCCGTCCTTACCGGGGTATGCTATTTTTAATGCAACATTGTACATATGGAAATTAAATCATAGTTATTTTAAGCTTCCATATTTGAACTGAAGTCAACTATTTAAAGTAAAGAAAATATAAATAAACCTAACATATTTTAATTCAAAGAACTAGAATTATACCAATGACATATTGGAGAAAAAAAGCATGTAAGATGAAACATTTGAAATATAGAGTGTAAATCTCTCCTGTAACGACAAAAAATTTAGTAACAAAATGTTTATCTGGTTTGCTGCGAACAAAAATGATATGTAGTATCGTGATGTAGTATAATAATAATAATAATAAAATGTATTGTAATTTAATGGATAATTTATTTCGATTTTTTACACCGTTTAGAAGTCAATAGATAATTGTTTTGGTTTTTTATAATTTTAAATTTTCAGCAAATATCATTAAATAAAACACAAAATGAGCATTAGTCATAATACTTTTAAAAAAAAACAGTTTTTAATTTTTTCTTAAAAATAAAAATCCTGCCGCGACCCGGGATCGATCCGGGGACCTTCATATCTTCGGTCTGACGCTCTCCCGACTGAGCTATCACGGCTTACGCAATATATAGTCACGTTTTTACTATATCACCAAATGCATAATCCGCATACTATTTGTCATTTTTTTAATTTAGATTCCTTGAACAATGTATAAACGAAACTACAAACAAAAACACAGTCGTTTTGAAATTTTGATTTCTAGGTTTCTATTGTAAAATATCATGCTCCGGAGCTACGGCTATTTAAAGCGGGGAAACCTCGGAATTTCCGCTTTTTAAATGATAGTTTTAAGCTTTTTTAACCTTGAAATATGTTCAGTTCACAAAAATTAGCTTGCGAAAATAAATTTAAAAAATTATATATGGCTTTACTTTTAAATTACTCATGAAATTTGTACAAAAATAGCGTTTAGCTCCAGGGGTTGCTCCAAAGCGTTAGAAGTTTTAATGAACATAATTAGTGTGTGCACTTGGCAATTTAAAATAGCTGAAATACTATACTTTTTTCTAAAAACCATAAATTCTAAAGACCAAAAACTAAAAATTCCGTTATGAGTTAAATTATACAGATGCAAATACAAATAAATTAAGAACAAATATAATTAAACCAATTGTCATTATCTACTAATTCAACCAATTTCATTGTCTACAACTTCATTTGGTTATTTGGCAAAAAATATAAATTCAAAAATAACTATTTTTATTTAAATTAATCGAGGTCTGGAAAGTGTATTCGCAATTGTTGAGTCGTCTTCATCTACAGAACTCAAATTTCCAATTAATAAGCCGTGATAGCTCAGTCGGGAGAACGTCAGACTGAAGATCTGAAGGTTCCCAGATCAATCCCGGGTCGCGGCATTTATTTTTACAATTTTTACAAAAAAAACATATTTATTACAAATTCTGAATACCAAAAACATGTTTACTGTCAAATCATTTTCAATAATTTTTTTTAACGAAGCAGTGATTGTGTCCAAAAGTTTTCACAGTTTCATCATGTTAGCAATAATTACAGAAATTTTGTAAAATTTGGCTCTTTAATGACAGGTCACTCTCAGTTTTTGCAAAAATGTCAAAGTCAAAGTGTTTATTCTCGATAAACACAATATAAATTCAATATCAATTTGCGAACCGACATGGTTGATAACACAGGTGCGAAAACATGGTTTAACTAGAAATGGTTTAACGATCTACAGCCCTTATACGAACCATTATTTTAGCGATGTTTTGAAAGCTAAAAGTAAATTTGTAGTTACGTGCTCTTCGATTTATTTATTCTGTTTTTAAACGACTCTGTAACGACTCATAAGGATTTCATATTACACTTGCATATTCCGATACTGGTCTAATAAGCGCGCAGAAAATTTTTAACGAAAT
This sequence comes from Microlaimidae sp. YZB2_3, assembly GCA_030248175.1. Classification (NCBI taxonomy): domain Eukaryota; kingdom Metazoa; phylum Nematoda; class Chromadorea; order Desmodorida; family Microlaimidae; species Microlaimidae sp. YZB2_3. Next base: position 15,088 of record JASAMX010001963.1, on the reverse strand, counting down.
TAGAATTAAAGGTTCTAAAAATAAGAACAATGGTTCTATAAGCTTTTTTAGCTGTGATTTTGCAATGTTCCCCAAATTTTATATTTTTAGTTATGTACACCCCGAAATCCTTAACAAGATTAGTTTTTTTAAGCTTATTATTACCGATTTTACAATTAAATTTGTTTTGTCTTTGTTTAGTGGCTACATAAAGAACTTCACATTTTTGATCGACCAAAGTTAATTGCCAACTCTTAACCCATTTTGAAATTCTTTTAAATCATCCTGTAATTGTAAAGTTTTTTCAACTTGATTAACTGAGCAGCCCTTTTGATTTTTCTAAGTCAAGTGGTGCTTCAACTAAGGTTGTTGCTGTCTTTTTTGATATTAGTAAAGCGTTTGACTCAGTCCCTCATCAAAATCTACTAAAATGTCTGCGAAATGAATTTGGTGTTTGTAATAGTATTCTAGATGATACTAAATTTTATTTTTCAAATCGCTACTTCTACGTTAAAGTGGAAAATACTTTTCAAAGAAGAAGCCTATCTTAAGTGGGATTCCGCAAGGTTCAAAATTGGGCCTTTTACTTTATATAACTTATTGCAATTCTTTAGGATCCCTGGTTTTATCAACAAATTCTAAACTAATATTATATACCGATGATCTGTGTCTTATCAAACCAATAGTTACAAATCAGGATGAAGTGGCTCTTAACGATGACATCAATTTAATGAATACCTATCTTTTAGATCGCTTTCTAACTGTCAGCACATCTAAAACTAAATACATTATACTTTCAGTGGGAAATCAAAATACCTTTTTAAATGTTGGTCTAAAGCTTAGCAATCATATAATTGAGAGAGTTAAAAATTATAAATATCTGGGATTGACTGTAGATGACCATTTGTCTTGGAGAAAAAATGTGGAAATTAAAAGTGGCATTACGTAAATGTACTAGTGCCTTAGCTAAACTGTTAGCTAAAAATTTTAGTTATAGAATTCTTAAACAAATATTTTTTAGTAGAATTTTTCCATCAATGGCATATGGACTTGCAATTTATTACCCAGTGTTCCAAAAAGGCAGACTTTTGTTAGATTATTATTACCCTTAAATCCAGAATCCAAATGATTGTCAAAAACTATGTCAATTCATATTAACACCTACAAGATCTAAGTGGAATTTCCTCTATAGGATTAACTGCAGCAAGTTATCAAACAAGGCTTATGTATTCTTATTACCATGAGTTTCGAATTCCGCCACATCACTTTTTTTATTTGACTGCAATCCATAATCTGAGTAGAACTCAACGTCTGCAAAATAATCGTCTTGAATATGAACTTCCTACTAAGACTTTGAATCGATCAAACTTTTCTGTTTTAAGGCAATGTATTAGACTTTGTAATAGTGTGAATACAGATTTGTTTGAACTTAACAAAAAACTATTTTATTGGCGCATGCGTGTTGTAACTTTTTACATAATCTTTTTGGAAACATTCCTTTTTTATATTGTGATATAACCTTTTTACTTTTTTTATATTATATTCTTTAATTATTATGTTTATATGTATTTATTTTTTGCAAATCTTGATATACTTCAGCCAATTTGTTTCAGGTAGAGGATTGCTTATCTTCCATGAGATTCGCGAATCCTAATGAGCGGTTGTTAGGCTGACTTTTTGGTTTAATGTATTTCATATTATTACTAGTCTTCTGTTACTTGGTGCATACAAAATCAGTGCAATGTGTCTATTGCTTATGTATGTCCTTGCTTAGACGAAATAAAAATACAATACAATATTAAGAAAAAATTAATATAAGCTTTTATATCATCAGCCAATAATCTAATATAGGGATGATAAACTTCACTAAATCATTATATAAATTAGGGGCTAAAGCCATTATAAAAAAGGGCCTAAAGCAAAAAAGGGCCTAAAGCCATTATAAAAAAGGGCCTAAAGCCTTGCATAGAAATTCAAAACATAACCCTCACTTAAAAACGCAGTGGGCGGAATGTGACAAACAATATACGGAAGTACTGAAAATTTTTCAAAATAATATAGAAAAAGAAACCTTAAATAGTGGTAGTTTCACTAAATTTTTTCGTTTTGTTAATAAAAAGTTTGACTCAAAATCAAACGATATTGGAGCTATTAAAAAAAATGATGGGTCTTTTTGTGTTAATAATCTTGAAAAATGGACTTTATTTAATTATTATTTTAGTAGTATATTTACTAAGGATAACTCAATTATGCCAAATTTTCCAAAAAAAAGTCGGTGAGAATGAAAGTAAATTTTATGTCTGCTTTCCTGTTGGTTTAGTTGAACGTAAGCTTAAAAAGCTACCAAAAAATCATTACATAGCTCTGACGAAATATCAGCTATTTACTTTAAAAATATTGCAACTACCATATCTGGACCCCTTGCCAAAATTTTTGAGTTGTCAATGCTTTCTGAAACTGTTTCGGATATTTGAAAGAACGCAATTGATCTACCCATTTTTAAGAAAAGTGCTAGTAGCTTACGGGCAAATTACCGACCAATATTGCTAACTTGTATTTCGTGTAAAATTATGGAGAGTAAAATAGTTGATAAATTGTTTGTCTATTTAAGAAACAAAAATCTAATAAATACTGCTCAATTCGGATTCCTTAAACGTAAATCAGTTGGTTTGCAGCTGCTTTCTACGCTTTCTGACTGTGTTAAAGCTCTGGAAAATAAAAAAGTTGTTAATGCGATATACATTGATTTTTTTTCAAGGCTTTTGATTCGTTCAGTCATCCCAAACTTTTGACCAAACATAAAGCTTATGGAATTGACTTTGAATTATACTATTGGATTTCAAATTTTCTAACAAATCGCCGTCAAAAAGTCATACTAAATGACTACTCTCCTGAAACTTGTAAAAATTATATTTCTTCTGATTATATTTTTGTGTCCAGTGGGGTGCCCCAGGGCAGTGTTCTTGGGCCTTTATTGTTTCTAATTTACATAATTGATTTGCCAGATTGTTTGGACTCTAAAACGTCAATCAAGCTTTTTGCTGACGACGCTAAACACTATAGTAAACTAAAATTTAAACAGTTTTTGCTTTTGGGCTTCAAATTGGCAGCTCAATATTGTTATAAACAAATGTAACGTAATTCACTTTGGTCACAATGATTCTAAAACTCAATACAGGCTCAATAATGTTGTCATTGAAAGTAAAGATTGTGTTCGTGATCTAGGTGTACTATTGATTCTAAACTTAAGTTCTCTGAGCACTGTTCATCTATTTCAGCTAAGACTCAAAACAAAGTTGCGCTTTCTTTTTCGTGCTTTTAGGACAACTTGTATAAATGTTTTGCTTTTAGGTTATACTTCTTTTATTAGACCACTGTTGGAATTTGAAACATTTGTTTAGAATTCAAATTTAAAAATGAACATTCAGCGCATTGAAAAGGTACAAAAAACTTTTACTAGACGTCTTTATAGACTTTATTCTCTACCCCACGTTTGTTACGAAACGCGCTTAAAAGAATAAAAACTTGACAAACTTGAATTGCGCAGAAAACGAAATGACGTTTTGCTTTGTTATAAGTTTAGTGCATAACCTAGTAGATATTCCTGTTAAAATTTTCTTTTGTTTATTAAACACACAATTACTCGTTTTAACGGTTTTAAATTAAAAGCGCCCAAATTTCGGCTAACCATAACAAAATATTTTTTTGAAAATAGTATTGTAAATTTTTAGAATAACCTTACCTCAGATATAGTTTTTTCTATATCCTTTTTCGTCAAAAACTAAGTAGTTTTATAACTTGACTGAAACTTTTTCTCTGACATAAAATTCCTTACATTTACGTAATTATTGTATTAGTTCAATAATATTATATATTTTTTTGATTTTTCTTGTAACTTAATGATTTTATTTTTGTGCTTCAAGTACATTAATTTATTATTCATCGATTTTGAAACGATTCATTTTTATATCTTAACTTGTGATTTAATATTATTGTATTTTAAATGTTTATTTTTGTTTGTTGTATTGTAAGCATGTTACATGACTGTAATTTTTGCAACATAAATAAACTTTACTTTACTAATACTGACCCTTAAGGTACTGAGCTTTTAACGCCATAGATTGAAGATGCAGAGTCATTAACAAATACTTTAAAAGTTTTTCCTGATAAAAAAGATTGAATCCAATTCAAAAATCTGCCAGATATTCCTAGTTTTTCTAACTTATATATTGCAACTTTTGGTGACACACTGTATCGAAGGCTTTGGCAAAATCTTACCCTGACATCATATTAATTAATGAAAAAAACCGTTAGAAAAATTAATTATCGAAAATGATTTAATTGTAAACATTTTTTGTATTTGGAATTGGTAATAAATCTTTTTTTGTAAGAAATATAATAAATGCAGCGAACCATAATCGATCCGGTGACCTTTAGATATTTAGTTTGACGCTCTTCCGACTAAGCAATTACGATTTACGAAAGGGAAATCTTATTCCTTAGGATTAAGTCGACTCAAAAGTTGCGAACACAGTGTTCAGATCTCCAAAAACAATTACGAATAATAATTTAAAAATTTGAATTTTTTTGCCAAATAATCAAATGAGGTTGTAGACAACAAAATAATTGTTTTTATCACATTATGTCTATAATTTACTTGTATTTTCGTCTGCATAATTTAACTAAAACTATACTTTTCTTTGTTTTTTTTTAATTTTTTTTTGAAAATTTTTTTAGAATTTTTAAAAATAGATTCTTTTAAAAAACTTTTTACAGAATTGAGTTTAGGGCAAAGCACCACGACATAATCAATAAAAATCTAATTTAACAAATAAACATCACGTTAAATACTAAAATATAAAAAAATATATTTGAAAAAGACTAAATAATGCTTACATTCTAGCAAATCATAATTATAGAAAATAGGCACGTAAATTAACGTTTACAAGAAAAAAAAGGAAAAAAATCATTTCAAAACTCACAAATACCTTGGCAAAAACTATTTACTGTTTTAATCGAAAACAAAAACATCTACTTAATCAAATAGTCTCAATTCAAACAATTTAAAAGTAAAAATAAATTGAAGTGGTATTAAGATATATTGTACTTGAACTTGTATAGTCACAAAAAATAATTGGTTTAAAGGAGCACTGTCACAAATCAAATTCCTATATCGCCCGAAACGGACTGCTCCTTTAATACCAAACCTACCTAACTTAAATTCGGGATTTGGAGTGCTCCACTACAAGACTACAACATTTTAAAAATTCAGCTCGATTGGTTCAGTATTAAAGGAGCAGTCCGGGTTGGGTGATATAGGATTTTTATTTGTGACAGTGCTCCTTTAAGCCTGGTTCATAATTCATCCAAAATGTACAAAGGACAGTTTTTAACTTCGTTCAATTCATACTTCGACCGAAGGATAGTCTAAAAGGCAGGTGGAAAGTCGAAAGCAAAAAAAATGTCCAAAAAGTAAAAAGGGAATTTTAAACCCGTTCATATTTTGCCAAAAGTTCTGAAGAACAATTTTAGACGAGCCAAAGTTGTCCTTTGAACAATCCAAGCGTGTTCTTTAGACATCCAGAACAATATCACTGACCTGTATAGCCTGTAAACTTATGAAAGCTGTCATTTATGACCAAATGTTTAATTACTTTATATTAAAAACCCCATATCTAAAAATCAGCATACATTTTTACGCCTCTGCTCAACATGCTCCTTGCTACTTAAATCCTTAATGACTGGACAAAAGCCATTGCTAATAATTGAATAATAAATACAGTTTTTATTGATTTCAGTAAAGCTTTTGATACGGTTTTTCATAATAAGCTAATATCTAAATTAGAATCTTATGAAATATCTGGTGATTTACTAAAATGAATTTCTGCTTTCTTACACAATCGTAACGTAAACAACGAGTAGTATTAGTTAATGCATATTCCAACTATTCCAAAACAATATAAATAACGAAATGGCTCGGGCACATGGCAAATAGCAACTCAAGATAGCAGAGCAAAAATTTAATATTATTTAAATGGGTCATAATAGCCCCAAACAAACAATGTTTTAACGGTATGAAACTTACTACCACCAACGAAACGAGAGTTTTGGGTGTTTTAGTGAGCTCCTGTTTAAAATCTTCTGAACACTGCAAACTTATTGCTAAAAAAGCTTTAAATATTCTAAATGCCTTATTTAGATGGTTCCAAACAAACAATCTCTTAACGTTTTAATAACATCGTAAAAATGTTATGTACGTCTTATTTTGGAATATTGTTCTCAGGTTTGGTCTCCTTACTTATGCAAGATATATATATTAATATCATTGGGCATATTCAAAGGTATTTTACATGACGCTTTTATCAAAGATGCAATTTATCACCCAATGAAAGTTATGAACACTTTGGACGAAGTATGAACCAGCCTTTAATTTAAGCAAGTAATTGTCGCGTAAGCTCCGAAGCCACGGAGCTACCATTGGTCCTTCAAAGTTTGGAGCTCCGGAGCTTACTCTATTTTGGTATCACCTTCATAAATAATTAAAAAGTATATAATGGTGAAGTTATTTTGTAAAAATTCTTTGGTAATCTAAGTTTTTCTTCCAACTTATTAAATAACAACAATAAACACATCATAAAGATGCAAATATAATATGTTAGAGCATATTTAAAGATCAAATAAGCTTTGGATCTCATTTTGGAAAAAGAGCTCCGGTGATCCTTCGCTTTCAATTATGCTAAGCTTAAGAGCACAAGATAGTGGAGGAGAAAAATCACTAGATTAAACGATTACAAACATAAGATCTAGGTTCACCACTTACGCTTCGGTAAACAAACGGGGATAATAAAAAATTAAAACCAAATCAAACAATAATAGCGTTTTATACTAATGATATATTAAAACACCCAAAAAGCTCCAAGTGTCAGAAGTGAAATTAGGACATATGAACAAATTTTAGTATAAAAAACTAAAACCGGCCCGACTTAACCCGTTCCCGTTAAGGCCCTTTCCTCCCTTACAACCGTTAAACCTTCGTACGACAAAGGTAAAACGGTGGTGGTATTTTCGTATGACAAATGTCGTACTTAAATCTTACCGCGGTAAGCTCTTTGCATGACTTAGGTCGTACTTCCGTCACACATAATTTTTGTGCGCGAATAGTGCCCAGTGAGCGAGCAAGTTGAAATGGTTAAAGCTGTACATACGGTAGCAATATGCAAATTTTTGCAACATGAAATATACTAACTAATACACTGTATCCGTGACAAAAATCTTGTGTTGTGATAGTTAACCAAAAATCAAAGTAGGTAGTTAAGTAGGTAGTTAACTACTTTAAAAATTATAAGTAGGTAGTTAAGTAGTTAAATGAAATTACAAGTAGGTAGTAAGTAGGTCGTTAACTACTTGAAATTTTTGAACTAGGTAGTTAAGTAGTAAGTAGTTAAGTAGGTAGTTAAGTAGTTAATCCTTTAACTAAACACATACTTGCCTTAGTAGGAATGAAAGATTAAATTTTTAGCGTAAAAAACACTTCGACCTACCTTTAATAATTAATAATTTCCATATTTTATCGGTTTTGCCAGTTCTTTATGAACGGCTGGACATATAATATAACATAGTTTAAATTCAAGAGGTTGTTTACAAGAAAAAATAATTTATTGTTAAGTTAACATGTTTTGCTGATGTATTTTGCAAACTTATTTTAAAAAGTTTTGTAATTTTTACCCACTTTACTGTATAACAGTACTGATGGGTTAGAGTTCGCAAATATATCTAAAAACTTCAACGATTTTAATTAGGTCCATAAACAATAAAGCACTTTGTGTATAAAATCACTGTTGAGTGGCAAAATATCGATTTTTATCGAAGACTCGTAGCACGTTCAAATTACTGTAGATTATTGTACACATTCTCACATTTTGTTTCAAACACCTGTGAGTTTTACCTAATATCGCCCCGCAGATATTGATTGTTTGTGTAAAAACACTAAATACTTGACTGCCTACTTCACTAACTACTTTCTGCCTATTTTGCTAACTACTTTCTGCCTACATTTTAACTACTTGTATTAACTACGTTATTTTTTGAAAGTAGGTAGTTAAATAGGTAGTTAACTACTTTTAAAAAAGAAAGTAGGTAGTTAAGTAGTTGACCAAAATCATGGTAGTTAAGTAGTTAACTACTTAAGTAATTATCACAACACTACAAAAATCTGCATATTGCCACCGTACCGTTTTAACCATTTCAATTTGCTCCCTCACTTGTTGTTGTTGTATTACCTGAAATTTATCTTCCCTATGCAGATTATGCAAAGGGCACTAAGACAAGCTAGGAGGGGCGAAAAAGTTTCACCCCTATGGTTGAGACTCTTCGTCCAACATTAATAACGTTGGCAACCTTTACCGCTAGAATATTCACTGCATGCAGTGTTTACTCATTCCAAGGTCTTCGTCTAAAGGATTTTTTAAGTAGCCTTATATTGATCTTACTATTTAACGTCGTACATGGGCGGTATAGGTGTTCCTGTAAAGTCAGTGGCACCCACACAAAATAGAGCTGTATTTGTCCACTGGTTTGCTAGATGGAAAACTGCCATGTGTGACCGACGTACAACAACCTTTTTCTAGCCATGCCAAGCTGGACTCATTTCTATGAGAGAAAAGATCCAGCAACCAGGTTGTACCCGTAGGCCCGTTGGGTGCTGCCTGAAGGTCAGCACGGTCCTGGTGGCTCAATGGCTCAATGCTCCCTCACTGGGCACTACTCGCGCAAAAAATTAGGTATGACGGAAGTATGACATAGGTCGAACGAAGGTTTCACGGTTGTAGCCGAGGAAAAGACAATTACGGGAACGGGTTAAACCGTTTCTTAAAAAATTCACCGTTTCAATTTTGTTCAAATTTTTAGGAAACACTTCGAAAAGCTTTTTCTAGCTGCAAACATACCAAACGGTGTTTTGAAAATAAAAAAATTATAATAAAAAAAGTTTTACCTTTTTAAGGTCTAGGTTTGTTTCTTCACAGCGGTATTAGTAATGGCGTCATTGATAAACAGCATTTTTAATTGCCAAAAGCCTAATCTATTGATCGTATTGTATTAGTTCGTTGAGCCATTTTTGAGCTAATATCGTTTTAAAGTTCAAGATTTGTCGCCCGTCTCAGTTATTTTTGAACAGACTTTAGTTTTAATAAACCGAATTAAAAATCGCTCGGCAACATTTGCTATGGCTTTATGAAATGTAAAAACCCATAAACTAAAAAAGTATCAAGTTAAAAATTCGAAATGTTTGACGATCTGTCATTTTTTTTAAGCAAAGCTGTATAAAATACTAATCACTAATCAAGACTTCTGCTCAGTACCTGAGAAAATTACTGTTAATAAATAGGAATTCGTATATAATTGAGCTTTATTTTTATTTTCTTGTATAAACTCGCATTTTTCTTTTAACTAGCTTGAAAACAGATATGTTTAATTTTAATTGGAGATTTTTCATGCGATAATTAGTTTGAAGAAACAAATAAGCACTCTTCATAATGCTTTACCAAATGCAAAAAATGCTGTTTTTTGTGTCGGACAGTGCTATTTGTATTTGTTAAATAGGTTCAACGTCTTTAAAACATAAAATAAGAATCCTAAATTTGTTTAAAATTTTTAGCAAACTTGAAGTCCAAAAAAAATTTAAAAATGGTTTGGGCTTAGGGTTCGGTATACCTTTTAGCTATTTCAAGCCTTCGGCTCCAAGGTCCCCCTTTTTGATTTCCCAATTCCAAGTTTTTAGTTTCAAGTTTCTACGATTTAAAATTTCCCAAATTTTTAAAAACAACATGGGTGAAAATTTTATTGCGTCAGTAATCTATAAACAATATCAATTTATGAAATTCGAAATTTCTAAAATGCTATTTCTTAGGTTTTTCCAGCATCACACTAATACTAAAAATATACAACATATAAATAAAGGCTTGTATACGACATATGTAACTATTTCTCAAACACATTTATGCTCTAATATACATAAATCCTGCAAAATTATAATTTGCTGTAGAAGCAGCCATTATAATGGCAATAAAATTGATGAGTCATCGGGGAAACATTTTTCAACGGGGAGATGCCAGGAGGTATACCCTGCTCAACAAAGGCTGTTATACAACGCTTAACATTTGCAACTTCGTGAAATTTTATAAATTGCAGAAAGCAAAAAACCATTTCTCAGTTGACACTCTGTTTCCTAAGAGATTTCCTAATTAGGGCTTTTGTTATAATGTGACATTGTTAGAAAATGACTTTTGTTAGAATGTATACTTTTAATCGGTGCGCCAGTTGAAACCACATTTTAAAATTGTATATTAGCAATTAGCACAAGATTTATTACCGCAGTAACTGTGACAAATAGAATAATTTGTTTTGGGCGCTAATTTTTCTTCAATGATACAATATAGTGTTATAAATAGAATTTAAAAAACGACCTTAAATAAAAATTTGCTTTAATAAAAACCACTATGAGATCTAGTTGAAGCAACTTTTCTAAAACAAATTGCGAATCCACTCATATTAATGAGTGCAAAAAATGAGCTTCTTATAAGTTTATGAACCCAGTGAAGTACGATTGTACGGTCTAAAAAAATATTGATTTTTACCCAAAAAAAAAAACAAAATCGCAAAATGAGATGCATTAGAACATTGGAAGAACCCATTTTGGTCCAAAGCATTCGGCAATAAATATGCTTTAACAATATATGCAGTCACATTTTGTATCCACTTATAAATTATTTATTTTGCTTACTAACAGTTAAAACATTAAACCTTTTAAACAAATGTTGATAATGCGTTTTCTTGAAATTAAATTCATTATCACTACTTTAATTCATGCATATTATCAGACTTTAGGTCCAATATTTTTTAGTAAGCATAAACCGATGAACAATAATTATATAATAAAGTATTGATTTTTATTTCTATCTTGTCGAAACTCGAAATTCTTGTAAATGGAATCATTTTATAATCATTTCTCTATCGTATGTTCCTGTAAAAATTCCGTATGAATGCCATAGCATTCGGTGCAAGTAAGGGTTATTTCCGATCAGAACAAAAAAGTTATCAGAAATAGTATAATCCAGGCGCCGACGACCACACAAACGATATACACCGCCACTACAGACCGACCGCTGGCAGAAAGCGGTCGGTGAGAGTCGGAGTCAAAGTTGCGGAATTCCGAGTCCAGATAGGACGGGCAGTCCATAAGACCGTTAACAGTATTGTCATGGATGGCTTTGAACTGCTGCCACGACTTCACAGTGCACAACTCGCGCAGAGGAGCCTCGCAACAGGACACGTAATACGCCAGATAACTAAAAATTTACATAAACGTTTTGAGTTTGAAACTGTTTTCTAAACTGAGCACAAATGCGTGTTTAAAGTTAGCTAGTTATGTATTTCGCTTATTTCAACTTTGTCTTGTTTCGCTTATATATTTTAAATTTAAGTTTAAAAATACTTATATAAAAGACGGAGCTAAGAAAGTCTAGAACTTTTTTTTAAATTGGCCCAAGCTCATAAGTATAATATTGAAAGCTAAAAAATTAAACAGTGTGAATGTTCCACCACCACTACCTCGTTAATTACCTACTTAAATTATTTAACAAGACAAAATAGTTTTAAGCGTAAATGACGCACTTGCACACTTTGGACTGATTCATTTCCACAGAATTGGACAGGTAGCTGAGATTGCTCTGCAAGTCCTTGGTGCAGCGGTGCATTTCCAATGACACGTAATTAGTAAGCAATATCATCATGAAATATCAGAGGTATCGGTGGCGTGTAGCTTGAGCAAGAATTAAAAGTCTGTATCACTTGAGAGAATATTTTTCTTAAAAAAAAATGTTTGGAAGCAGCGAGTAACGAAGAAAGACTAGTGTTTGTAAATAGCGAATACTGAAGAAGGCTAGTGTTTGTAAGCGACAGAGGGAAGAGAGTTTTTATTGTTCATCCATATATTGTGGAGACCCTTCTTCACTATCATTATCGTCGCCGTATAAGGGTCCAGCTTTGATCTCTTCCTCTGCCGGTTCATCAGTCGCGATCTGTTGGATCATCTGAATGCGACTCGGTGCAGGGTCCTGGGAGAAACTCGCTGTACTCGCAGAGACCTGAGAGGTCGTGGCCTCCTCCTGGGTGGACTCTTCTGCAGATGCTGCAAGATTGGGAATGGTATTGGTCGACGCCGAAGCGGCGTTGGATGGTCGGGGTCTGTGTGTTTCGATCGGGACCAGCAACGGGTGCTGCTCGTCGGGATCGCGAAGCACTACTCGAGGTTTGGGACCTGAGCGATCGATGAACATCGCGAGATTCCTGCGAATGGGTGGAATATCTCCGGCCCGTGTTTCTTGCAGATGCTGTAGGCGACGCTGACGCTGCCTCTCCTCCTCTTGGAGCAACGGAAGACAATGCGGATGAGTGCACTGCAACGGAAGACAATGCGGATGAGTGCACTGAGGTTGTCCGCAAGGACGACCCACGGGTAATTGACCCATATGGAACAAAGGATTCGCTAAATTAAAGAAGAATAAGTAAAAAATTCAACAATTACCTCCGCTACTCTACCTGTACCAATAACACATTGATTATTTATTTACACATTGTAACAAATTTAATTTAAGTACGAGTATGTACAGACATACATAGATATAATGGAAAAGGAAACTGACTAAAAAAGTACAAAAGTATTAAGTAAATGGAAAGAAAACACTAAACAATTATAAAAGTGGAAACAAAAGATATTTGAAAAAGACTAAGGAAAGTACAATTAATACACATTGTAAGATATACAGTAGTTACAACAATTATGTACCGATTATAATAACACTGTTAGCCAATAGTTATAGGCACCTTGCACTGAAACTCTGTTTATACATGAAGTATGCAATATACATAAGCGTCACCATAATGGATAATTACCGTATCTCCTACTTATTTTTCGTAGTATGCAGATGAGGCAATCAAAAGCGCGGGAAATGATCGTATCTCCTACTTATCTTTTGTAGTATGCAGATGAGGCAATCGAAAGCGCGCGAAATTTTGATCGGTTGATCTGCATACTACGAAAGATAAGTAGGAGATACGGTAATTATCCATTATGGTGACACTTATGTATATTGCATACTTTATGTATAAACCGAGTTCCAGTGCAAGGTGCCTATATGAAAATGGCTTTTAACCTGTGTGACGTTGCAAAAATTTTGCAATAACCATTTATTTTAAAGTTTTTTGAACGTTATTGGTACGGCAAGTAGTGTAAAGGTTTTATTCTATTGTGCGAATACGTTACGCTGTCATGTAGTGTAGCACTGTAAAAACAACAGAATTAAATAAAATACAATACAACCTATCAACTTATAGATCCGTGTGGTTTAATTTCAATTCGTAACGTATTTAATTTTTCACAAACAATATGTACATGCAATTTATGCCGTTTATATCGCATTTTCATGTGGTTGGCCAAACCATTCTACTATGCGCGCTTTAATATGGTATCTCTGAACCATATTTTTTAATCTTTATTTATTCACAATACGTTTTATTTTTACCGTTTTTTTATTTTTGTTTATTTTTGTTCAAAAACATTTTCTTAGGGCCCATTGAGTTGTATTCCATTGAAATGGGTTGATCAGACCCTGGAATATCCTCACTCAATAAATATTACCTCATTTCCCGTATATACAACTTCCAGTGTTCACGTAGTAACTTCGGTTGATAAGGTTGTTACGAACCATCCATTTCTGTGTTTTTTCTAAAATGTCTGTGTGTTTTGTATGCATGTGCTATATAAGTGCCATTTTTTTAGACGTAAGACAGGTATACGTATGACAACATCAAGGAACCTTCACTGTCTCATCCATTTAAGCCATCACTTCATCCATGATGGTTGGCTGTTGAGGTTTAGCTTTTGGGCTAGGAGATTGGAGTTCTAGGTTCCTGCGAGCTTTTTCTTTCCTTTGCTCGTACCAAGATCTACGGCGTTTAGCAAAAAATGCACGACAACAGCGATTACGCCATTCTTTATTTGACATTCCTTTTGGTTTGGGCTGTTTTAAGTGATTGGGTTTTTCTGGGTTTCCTTTCCAATCAGCCTCGAAATCGGTAGAATATGGACATATGACGTTGCGTTCTGGCTTCCAGTCATCGTCACTATCATCGTCTTTTGCACAAGAAGATAGTACGTTCCAATTGAACAGACGATTACTACTTCTAGCAACTGTAGGTTCAAAATGCGTGTTAGCAACTACGCGTGATAGATCACAGAACGCTACCTGTTTGGGTTGTGTTTTGCACTGTCTTGTGGGTTGTATACAACGTTCGGGTGTAGGATTGGTTTTTCGGGGTGTATATGGTTTTAAACGCTGCAAGTTAACCCGCTCAACTTTCTGATGATCGTCAGAAAGAAGTGTAACTTGTGCAATACCTTTCGCTGAGTCAATTTTCAAGACCTTATAAGGTCCCGTCCATCAACTAACAAATTTGGCACATTCAGTGACTTTAATGGCTGGATTATGTTTAAGGACTAAACTACCAATTACGATAGGTTTGGAGTGTACTTTTTTATTGTAATTACGCTTTTGGCGCTCTTGTGCTTTCGGCAACACTTGTTTTACAAGGTCACGAGCTTGGGTCATAACTACTCGAGCGTGGTCGAAATAGTTATCCTCATAATCGACGTAAGGAGAGCGAGACAACTCATACTTTGCATCAATGGGTACCCGCATGTCGCGTCCGAACATCAGATAAAAAGGACTTTCTCCAATAGATTCTTGTGGTGACCGATTGTAAGCACTTGTCACAAAGGGTAACGCAAAGTCCCAGTCATCATTATGCTCGTTGACATAAGGGGTAAGCATTGCTGTTAACGTACGATTGAAACAATCTGTGAGGCCATTCGTTTGTGGGTGATATGCAGTCGTAAATATTTTTTTAGTATTGGTAATATCGCATAACTGTGCCAATATTTGGCTCTGGAAATTCGTACCTTGGTTGGTAAGAATCTCCAAAGGGCAACCATGGACAGTTATGACCTTTTCTAAGAGAACGCGTACAATTGTTTCAGCTTTTTTTTTATAAT
>JASAMX010001960.1:0-10252 GCA_030248175.1 Microlaimidae sp. YZB2_3 | reverse complement strand
AAGAAAATTAAAAAAAATTAAATTAAAAAAAGAGTAGACTTTTGCTCATACATGGGCAAGTTGGTCCGGAGTGGGGGATTAAACCCCAAATTAGGGGGGGTTAAAATCCGAGAAACGCAAAATACCCATATCGTTTTTTTTTCTGGAGTGCATTTTACCCATATCGTTTTTTGATTTTGAACGAAAAATAGGTAAAAAACGCTAATTTTAGGTCAAAAAGCCCTTTTTATTGCATTTTTGAGCTTTTTATTGCTTAAAACATTCATTTTGACCTCAAAACTTAAGTTTGGAAGCAGTTAGAAGTCATTTTAAAGACATTTTTTCTTCATTTTTTGAAAATTAGGGGGGATAATCTTTTCTCCCCAGCTCCCCCCCCCCCCCACTTTTGAGGTGGGGGGGGGGGGTTAAACCCCCTTCTCAGAATTGGGGGGAGGGGTTGGGGGGGGGGGGACCCCCCCCCCCCCTAACCCCCCCCTAAAGCTTAAAACCGTGCCCATGTATGCTTTTGCTACTTATAAATTTTATTTTTTTAATCGCTCAATATGGCGCATGTGCGACTTTTCCAGCTAAATTTTGATAAAAAAATTAAGTGTTCAGTCAAGCCATTTTCATGTGCTATATTATTCATGCTGTTAGAGATAAAATATACAACCGTATTTATTAAGTAATACTATACTACTTAGCAAAACTAAAAAAATTATTTATTTATTTATTAAAATGCGCATAATGTAATAATCTAAAATGCAATGGTACGGCATACGGGTACCATAGGTCAGACCTGTACACGGTTTGAAAATGCCCCCCGCTTTATTGGAGGATTTGCCCCCCCCCGTTTCATTGCCGCCCCTCCCCCGCGGAAAAATGAAAAAGTACCCAAAAATTATGACGCCATTTGTTACCTATTATGACGCCACCACTGCAAAATTTTTGCCATTTTTAGCCTATTTCAATGCAATTTAAGTTATTTAAAACCATTTTTATCTTATTTTCGCTTTTTTGTCCCTTTTTTTCTTTTTCCTTTCTTTTTTCTCTTTTTTTTCTCTTTTTTTTTCTTTCCCCCCTGCTTGCCCCCCCGTTTTATTGCGCCCCTTGTTTCAAAAAAGTTGCCCCCCGGGCCGTGCCCCCCATTTTGGAATTGCCCCCCCCATTATAATTCCAAGGGGGGGGGGGCGGTGCACTGTCTGATACGTGTTTTTTTGGGGGGACAGAAAGGTCCACCCATCCCCTAGAGCCAACATTTTGGACCTCCCCTAGAAAAAATCCAGGACCCTCCCCTCCCTCCAAAGCTCGAGAGCGGTCCGACCTGACCCTCCCCCTAGCAAGGCTGACCCCCCTCCTCCTCCAGCCCCCCTCCTGACCAATTTGGAAGTATATTTTTTATTTACTGTCAAAAACACGGTTTTTTGGTTAACACAGTGTTTAAATACACTTTTTAGGGCTAAATAGGCAGTTTTAGTACATAAAATTTAACATTAGACCTAAAAACACTTAAATTATTGAGTTAAAAAAATTTTGTTAAAAAATTGGATCCCCCTGACCCTCCCCCCTAAACTTGAAATCTCGCACCCGGGGTCGACCCCCCAAAAATCCAGAGGGGTCCGGACCCCCCTGGACCCCCCTCCTAAAAATTTTGGCCTTCCACCTGGGGGTGGACCCCCCTAGCGGACCTGACCAAAAACACCTATGATGAGTAAGCATCCTTTTGATTAAACCTAATGGGTCTAACAGACCTGTGCATGGTCAGGAAACGCCCCCCGCTTTCTTGGAGGATTTGCCTCCCCCCGGTTTTATGCTACCCCACCCGCCAAAAAATGAAAGCACCCTTAAATTATGACGCCATTTTTGCATCATCGCGATTTTTTCAGCTTTTAGCCTATTTCAATCTATTTTAAGCCATTTTAGACCTATTTTTACCTTATTTTCGATTTTTTTTGTCCCTTTTTCTTTCTTTTTTTTCTTGTTTTTTCCTTTTTTTTTCTTTTTTTCTTTCTCCCCTGCTTGCCCCCCGTTTTATTGCACCCATAGATGAACAAGGGGGGGGGTAGGTTGAGGTCCATCCCCCATAGCCTCGAAATTTTGGCCCCTCCTAGAAAAAAATTCAGGGCCCCCCCCAAATTTTAAAATTTTTTACCCCTGACCCCCCTCTAGATTTTGAAATTTGACCCCCCTCCCCTCTCGAGAAATTTTTAAGTACTTTTTTTATACTTAACTTTCTTGCAAAAACGTGAATTTTTAACACAAAATCATGTTTTTACACCCTTTTTATAACTAAATATCGCTTTTTATTCAATAAAATGTAGTATTATGTTATAAAAAAACTATTATTAAATATTTAATGGTTTAAAAATATTTTGTTTCGGAAATCGGACCCCACCTGACCCCCCTCTAGGTTCTAAAATCTTCCACCCTGGGTCGACCCCCCCTAGAAAGCTAGGAGGGGTTCGACCCCCCTAGAAAGCTAGGTGGGTTCGATTCCCCCCTAGGACTCCCCTCCTAGATTTTGAAATGTCATTTACCCGGGGTAAACACCCCCCTAGCTTTTTGACCGTGTTCATCTATGATTGCACCCCCCTGTTTCAAAAAAGTTGCCCCCCATGCGCCCCCCCATTTTCGAATTGCCCCCCCCTCAATAAAGCCGCAGGGGGGGGGGGCAGCGCACACGTCTGGGTCTAATAGAAAAATATCACTCCTCCCTCACCTCAACAGACTGGCATACCCAAACAACGTTAAGCTCAGACCACCTTCCAATAATTGTCAGCATTCAAACTACTTCAACTAGGAAAACATTTACAAATCTCAACAAAGCAACTAGCAACTGGACCAATTATATAAATGAAATAGAAACTAAATTATCCATCATCCCCAATCCAACAGAGGTCAAACAAGACAAAAAAATGTTTAGATTAATCCTGAACAAAGGTTCCGCGCACAACATCCCTGCCTGTTGTCGCAAAATTTTTTAGCCTAACCTTACTCCAGAAACAATTCAGCTCATCAATGAGCGTGATACATTCCGCCAATCCAACCCCCACTCCACCTGGATACAAGAGCTCAACAACATCATTCACAACCTAATTTGCTCTAACGCCACCAAAAATGGCCCTCTTTTTTGGATAACTTCAGCCACAAAGCCAACCCAACAAAACTCTGGAAAACAATAAAATCTCTGGATAACAAAGCCTCGCCCTCACCAAATTTAGCAATAAATTTTAACGAAAATTCAAATCAATAACCCTATAGAAATGGCAAACAAATTCAACAAACAATTCACTCCAAACAAACCCTTTAAAACTCCAAAAGAAAACTGTAACTTTTTCAGAAATATCAAAAAACTTACCCAGGATCCAGTCGGAATCACATTGGCAGAGGTTGAAAAAGTGATTAAAACAACAAATAACTTAAAAACGTTTGGCCCAGACAGACAATCTAACCATATTTTACCTCAAAAACCTTGGTCCCCTCAGAATCAAATACCTAACTGATCTGTTCAACCTCTCTTTTAAAACAAACAGCATACCAAACATCTGGAAAACCTCATTCATAATACCACTACTAAAACCTGGAAAGGATTTTAACGTTTCAACCTCTTATAGACCAATTTCTCTTCTCTGCCCAGCCATAAAAATTTTGGAAGCAATAATTCAACCGATCCTTCTCCAACATCCAAAACAGCACCAAGATCAGCATGGATTCAAACCAAACATTCAACAACCAATGCCCTGCTTCAACTCACACCTGACGTAGCGACTGGATTCAACCAAAAAACTCCACCCAAGTGTACAATAGCAGCCGCCCTGGATCTCACCAAGGCATTTGACACAATCAGCATTGATATTCTAATAACCAAAATAGACAACAGCACACTTCCAGCCTACCTCATCAGATCGCTGAGTGTTTATCTCAGAGGCAGAACCAGCAAAACAATTTTCAGAGACTCGACTTCTAAAGCCAGGATAGTTCAAACAGGAGTTCCCAAGGCTCTGTAATCTCACCAACCCTTTTCAACTTTTATAGTTCAGACCTACCACCACCCCCAGATAATGTCAAAATAGTCAGTTTACTCCACTAAAAACAAGATTACTGAAATAAAACTTTATCTCACCAACTACCTCAACATTTTAAATCAATATATGGACAAAAACTTCTTCAAAATCTCAACAGAAAAATCAACAGTCACTATTTTTCCCCCTCATCACAAAAGTTTAACTACCATCCAAAGGTGACCATAAACTTTTACTGCTAAACAAAAACCCAAAAATCCTGGGTGTTACTTTTGATCCAAAACTAACGTTTAATAACCACGCCACCAACATAAACAACAATGCATCCAGGCGCAATAACATTCTC
This sequence comes from Microlaimidae sp. YZB2_3, assembly GCA_030248175.1. Classification (NCBI taxonomy): domain Eukaryota; kingdom Metazoa; phylum Nematoda; class Chromadorea; order Desmodorida; family Microlaimidae; species Microlaimidae sp. YZB2_3. The sequence continues at coordinate 5,905 of JASAMX010001960.1, read as the reverse complement.
AAAGCCCTGGCTGGCACCAGCTATGGCCAACAAAAAGAAACAATAGTTACCTTCTACAAAGCAATAGGATGCCCAATTCTTAACTACGGAGCCCCTATTTGGTCACCCAATCTCAGGGACCTAGCCAGGGGGGAGGGGCGGGGGGGGGGGGGGGCGGCCGCCCCCACCCCAAAATGGTCCCCAGATAGTAAAATTTGGGGGTTTTCAGAGGCTAAAAATTCAAAATTTTCTAGCGCCTCGCTAATCGCTTGGCGCCAAACTATAAAATCATTTTAGTACCCCAATTGACCCCAAAAAACCAAAATTTTTTCCGCTTTGCTTTGCTCAGCGGTCACTTACATATATCTCGCTATTTATCTTGCTTAATGCTAATGTTATTTTAAAATTAGTACAATATTTTTTATAAGTAATAAGTACTACACAGAAAGCAAAACAAACAATCATATTGGTTGATTTATGTACCTCCCCCTCCTAAATTTTCCTTCCGCCTATAGCATTGGCTCGGATTTTTTTCATATAGGTAGGTACCCTAGAAAACATGGAGCCGAGATGCTGCTCATGTGCTTTGGTTTACAATGTGGGTTTAGCCAAGGGGTCTGAAACTAACGTCTCTAAATTCCTTTTTTGTAAAATCCAGGCTCTCCCAATGTGTGCTTATGTAATTTTTAACTAAGAAAACTAATGTTTTTACCGCTAAAAACATTAGATCATAGGTTATTAGACCAAAAACAGTGTATTATACAGCTTTATCTACGTTTATCTTTGTTTTTTTAACGTTTTCAAAAATTAAGGGGGGCTCCGCCCCCCCCCCCCCCCCAAAAAAAAAAAATTTGGTGGGGGGGGGGGGGGAGCCCCCCCAAAATTTTTTTTTTGTACTACAATCCGCCCCCCCCCCAAAAAGAAACTCTGGCTATGTCCCTGCCCAATCTATCAAAATCTCCTCTTCAAAAGTTTCAATTAACACAAAACATGGCTCTCAGGATAGCAACTGGCTGCCACAAAATGGCCCCAACAGACCACCTGCACCAAGAGACCAGAGTCCTACCAATAGAAAACCACACCAACCTCCTCTCAACACAATTTTTAGCAAAAACAATTCAGCCAACACACTCATCCAGCAAAATCACAGCCAGTGAGCATAGACCAAGAAAGATGAAACATACCCTACAATCAAAATTTGGACCAACAGCTAAAAGTTTCTACAACCACATGCTCACAGAAACAACCATCCTATCAAACATTCATTTATATTTTGTCAAAGAAAACATTTTGCAACTCCAACCTAATGCCTTTTTAAATAGAAATCTGCCACCAATCAACATAAGCAAGCAGCAACTCCCCGGGAAGTCAAGAACCTTACTAGCACAACTTAGATCCGGACACTGCCACCGCCTCAACTTGTTCAAATCCAGAATCAACAACTTCATCAAAAACGAATGCCCCCACTGTGGTGGCAAACCTCATAATGTCAAACACCTTTTTGCATGCCCTCAAAAATCAACAGCACTCAAACTAGAAGATCTATGGAAAAAACCAGTGGATGCGGTCAAGTTCCTGGAGGCCATAACTTGAAGCTCCGGCCATAACAACAACATAAGAAAAGATATCACCTTACAATACTTCTTCATCATAGGTGAGCACAGTCCCGAAAGCTAGGGGGTGGTGTGGTTACCCCAGAGTAAAAAGCATTTTAAAATCTAGGAGGAGGGTCTGTAGTCTGAACCCCCTAGCTTTTTAGGGGGAGTGGCCTACTCCGGACCAACTTGCCCGTGTATGGGGGGTCACATTTAAGTTCTAGAGGGGAATCAGGGGTAAAAAATTCAAAAATTTAGGAAACTTTGACCCCCCCCCCCGTATTTAGAGGGAGGAGCAAAATTTCGAGGCTAAGGGCTGGAACCCACCTGGCCTTTCCCCCTCCTTTCTCACCTATGCTTCTTATTATATGTATTATACCGATTCATTGTCAATTGAAGTTGATCTGGTTATAGCTTGGATCTTGAAGAACATTCTAGGTGGTCGTGGAACTCTATTTCTTGGATTCCAACCTCAATGAAAGCGTTGGAAGAAGCTGAAACCAGACTGTTCAAAAGTAAGTTTTTCTTAGTCATTATTATACTTTGTCATAGCTTTTAACATAAAGTTTATTAAAACTTCTTTTTGTATTTAGATGTGATCCGTGCTTGTTTTAAATTTAATTATGTTGTAATGGGGGTTTTTTGAAGAAAAAAAATGTTATAATAGGGCAGGGACATAGCCAGAGTTTCATTTTGGGAGGGGTGCATTTAGTACAAAAAAAAATTTTGGTGCTCTGCCCCTCCTCCAAAATTTTTTTTTTTTCGGGGGGGGGGTGCAGTCCTTAATTTTTGAAATGTTAAAAAAACAAAGATAAACGTAGATAAAGCTGTATAATACTGTTTTTGGTCTAATAACGTTATCTAATGTTTTTGGTGGTAAAAACATGTTTTCTTAGTTAAAAATAACATAAGCAGACATTTGCAGAGCCTGCATTTCACAAAAAAGGGATTTAGAGACGTTAGTTTCATACCCTTGGCTAAACCCACATTGTAAACCAAAGCACATGAGCAGCATCTCGGTCTCATGTTTTTTAGGGTACCTACCTATATGAAAAAAATCCGAGCCAATGCTATAGGCGGCAGGAAAATTTAGGAGGGGGAGGTACATAAATCAACCAATATGATTGTTTGTTTTGCTTTCTGTGTAGTACTTATTACTATAAATATTGTATGAATTTAAAATAACATTAGCATTAAGCAAGATAAATAGCGAGATATATGTAAGTGACCGCTGAGCAAAGCAAAGCGGAAAAAATTTTGGTTTTTTGGGGTCAATTGGGGACCAAAAATGATTTTATAGTTCGTCGCCAAGCGATTAGTGAGGCGCTAGAAAATTTTGAATTTTTAGCCTGTGAAAAAACCCCCAAATTTTACTATCTGGGGACCATTTTTGGGGGGGGGGGCGGCCGCCCCCCCCCCCGCCCCTCCCCCCTGGCTAGGTCCCTGAGATTGGGTGACCAAATAGGGGCTCCGGTAGTTAAGAATTGGTATTTAGGATCCCGTTGCTCCGGCGAGAGGTAATGATTGTTTTCTTTTGTTGGCCATAGCTGGTGCCAGCCAGGGCTTTGAGAATGTTATTGCGCCTGGATGCATTGTTGTTTTTAATGTCGGTGGCGTGGTTATTAAACGTTAATTTTGGATTAAAAGAAACACCCAGGATTTTTGCGTTTTTGTTTAGCAGGGAAAGTTTATGGTCAACTTTGGATGGTAGTTAAACTTTTGTGATGAGGGGGAAAAATAGTGACTGTTGATTTTTTTGTTGAGAGATTTTGAAGAAGTTTTTGTCCATATATTGATTTAAAATGTTGAGGTAGTTGGTGTACAGAAAGTTTTATCTCAGTAATCTTGTTTTTAGTTTAGTAAACGACTATTTTGACATTATCTGGGGGTGGTGGTAGGTCTGAACTATAAAAGTTGAAAAGGGTTGGTGAGATTACAGAGCCTTGGGAACTCCTGTTTGAACTATCCTGGCTTTGAGTAAGTCTGAGTCTCTGAAAATTGTTTTGCTGGTTCTGCCTCTGAGGTAGAGGTATTGAGCCATCTGATGAGGTAGGCTGGAAGTGTGCTGTTGTCTATTTTGGTTATTAGATTATTTTGGCTGATTGTGTCAAATGCCTTGGTGAGATCCAGGGCGGCTGCTATTGTACACTTGGGTGGAGTTTTTTGGTTGAATCCAGTCGCTACGTCAGGTGTGAGTTGAAGCAGGGCATTGGTTGTTGAATGTTTGTTTGAATCCATGCTGATCTTGGTGCTGTTTTGGATGTTGGAGAAGGATCGGTTGATAATTATTGCTTCCAAAATTTTTATGGCTGGGGCAGAGAAGAGAAAATTGGTGTGATAAGAGGTTGGAAAAGAGAAGACCTTAGAGAAATTCCTTTCCAGAGTTTTAGTGGAGTTTGGTATTATGAATGAGGTTTTGCCTTAGATGTGTTGGTATGCTGTTTGTTTAAGAAGAGAGGTTGAACAGATCAGTTTAGGGTATTTTATTTTTCTGAGGGGGGGACCAAGGTTTTTGAGGTAAAATATGGTTAGATTGTGCTGTCTGGGCCAAAACGTTTTTAAGTTATTTGTGTGTTTTAATCACTTTTTCAACCTCTTATTAGACCAATTTTCTCTTCTCTGCCCCAGCCATAAAAATTTTGGGAAGCAATAATTTCCAACCGATCCTTCTCCAACATCCAAAACAGCACCAAGATCAGCATGGATTCAAACCAAACATTCAACAACCAATGCCCTGCTTCAACTCACACCTGACGTAGCGACTGGATTCAACCAAAAAAAAATTCACCCAAATGTACAATAGTAGCCGCTCTGGATCCCACCAAGGCATTTGACACAATCAGCATTGATATTCTAATAACCAAGATAGCCAACAGCACACTTCCAGCCTACCTCATCATACCATGGCTGAGTGTTTACCTCAGAGGCAGAACCAGCAAAACAATTTTCAGAGACTCGACTTCTGAAAGCCAGGATAGTTCAAACAGGAGTTCCCAAGGCTCTGTAATCTCACCAACCCTTTTTAACTTCTACAGTTCAGACCTACCACCACCCCCAGATAATGTCAAAATAGTCGTTTACTAAACTAAAAAACAAGATTACTGAAATAAAACTTTATCTGCACCAACTACCTCAACATTTTAAATCAATATATGGACAAAAACTTCTTCAAAAACTCTCAACAGAAAAATCAACAGTCACTATTTTTCCCCCTCATCACAAAAGTTTAACTACCATCCAAAGGTGACCATAAACTTTTACTGCTAAACAAAAACCCAAAAATCCTGGGTGTTACTTTTTATTTGTAAACTAACGTTTAATAACCACGCCACCAACAACAAAAGAAATAGTGCATTCCAGGCGCAATAACATTCTCAAAGCCCTGGCTGGCACCAGCTATGGCCAACAAAAAGAAACAATCAGTTACCTTTTAGGAAAAGTGCAAATAGGATGCCCGAATATTAGGTGACTGGAGGCCCTGATTTGGTCACCCAATCTCAGGGACCTAGCCAGGGGCAGTGGCCCCCGCCGGGGCGGCCGCCCCCCCCCCTGAAAATGGTCCCCAGATAGTAAAATTTGGGGGTTTTTCAGAGGCTAAAAATTCAAAATTTTCCAGCGCCTCGCTAATCGCTTGGCGCCAACTATAAAATAATATAGCACCTCAATTGACCCCCAAAAACCAAAAAATTTTCCGCTTTGCTTTGCTGAGCGGTCACTTTTTATAGTATACATAAATATATCTCGCTATTTATCTTGCCTAATGCTAATGTTATTTTAAAATTAGTACGATATTTTTTATAAGTAATAAGTACTACACAGAAAGCAAAACAAACAATCATATTGGTTGATTTATGTACCTCCCCCTCCTAAATTTTCCTTCCGCCTATAGCATTGGCTCGGATTTTTTTCATATAGGTAGGTACCCTAGAAAACATGGAGCCGAGATGCTGCTCATGTGCTTTGGTTTACAATGTGGGTTTAGCCAAGGGGTCTGAAACTAACGTCTCTAAATTCCTTTTTTGTAAAATCCAGGCTCTCCCAATGTGTGCTTATGTAATTTTTAACTAAGAAAACTAATGTTTTTACCGCTAAAAACATTAGATCATAGGTTATTAGACCAAAAACAGTGTATTATACAGCTTTATCTACGTTTATCTTTGTTTTTTTAACATTTCAAAAATTAAAGGGGCTCCGCCCCCCCCCCCCCCCAAAAAAAAAAAATTTTGGTTGGGGGGGGGGCGGAGCCCCCCCCCAAAATTTTTTTTTGGTACTACAATCCGCCCCCTCCCAAAATGAAACTCTGGCTATGTCCCTGCCCAATCTATCAAAAT
>JASAMX010001958.1:0-20826 GCA_030248175.1 Microlaimidae sp. YZB2_3 | reverse complement strand
GGCAGATAAAGGCAAATTAGTATAATTTTTATTCCAACGTTTCGAACTGATAAAACAGATTATTCTTCAGGGTCTAAACAAAATAACAATGAGATACAATAAATTGATAAAAACACGAAACTCTGCAGAATTAAATTTCAATAACATGATTTGTCAGAAAATACAAAAAATAATAGGATCATAAAATTACTAAAATTATAAAACGCATTTTTTTATGTAAAAGTGTGTAAACATTCGGAACAAGCTTAGACATTTCTACAGAATGGGATTTTAATAAATTACGGATTATTCTTGTTAGCTAATAACCGCCTCTTTAAACACAAACTATGAAAATTGTCATCAAAGGCTAAAAACTTAGAAAAACTAAAACTGTGGTTAGTATTCCTAGCATGTAATGAAACACCTGACAGACCAGCATCACTCGAGGAGCTATGTACAGCACGGGTATGTTCAGAAAAACGAGTTAAAAAATTACGTTGGGTCCTGCCTACATAAAAACAATTACAAACATCACAATTTAAAAGATAAACAACGTTATGACGGGCCAATTTCTCTGACTGAGGCGACTCATTTTGGTAAAACAGAACAGAGCGTATGGAAATAGGGGAACGGTAAAAAATATGAAAGCCAGCGCTATTAAGAATACGTTTTAAAGTATAAGAATTTTTACCAAAAAATGGAAGAATTATTGAAGGGAGATTGTTTTTTGAAGGTAGTGGTAAATTACAGCCTGATTTAAGACGCGAAAAATCGAAGAATTTGGCTACAAAATCTTTAGGATAACCGTGCTTATTAACAAAAATATCAAACAAAAAATTAAACTCCTCGTTAAGTAAAACGATGTTAGTACAGTACCGCAGTGCACGAAGTTTTAAAGTGTTTAAAGTGCCCGAAATGTATTGATTAGGTATAAAAGAAAACTTTGAAATATAGCGATTAGAGTGAGTGGGCTTGCGGTAGACTTGAACTTCAATTTTACTTTCAGAGCGTTTAATTAAACTGTCCAAAAACGGTAAAGCATTAGAAATTTCTAATTCAGAGGTAAAACGAATTTTCGTGGACTTAAGAAATTCATGAAACTCACATATAAAAGCATTTAACAATGTACTATGATTTAAATAAGGAACATTAAACTCAAATATGATAAAAATGTCGTCAATATATCTGCGGTAAAACAAAGGCTTAACAAAAGTTGAACACACATTTTTTAAAAAGCGAGATTCTAGAATACCTAAGTATAAATCGCTAATTGATACAGAAATGGGATTACCCATAGGGACGCCGAAATTTTGACAGAGCAGTTGATTGTTATATTTTAAAAAACTGTTGCTTAAAACACATTCAAATAATTGCACAATAGTATTAATGTCGGCAGAATTAAAAAACGGCACATTTTCACGCCAAAAACGCTCGGAATCTGCTAAAACACGTGGTAACTCACTTAAAACAAAACTGGTATCTACATTATCAAATAAACTAACAGCATCAATACTGACCATAAAACAATTCGGTTTAATAACAATATTTTTAAGTTCAGAAATAAAACAAGCAATAGATGAGATTCTAAATTCTAAAGCATGGACGGAGGGTTTTAAAACCAAATCTAATTTTTTAGCAATGTTATAAAACATAGAACCATACATTGGAGTTATTACTCTTACAGGATTGTCTACTTTATGCACTTTTATCAGGCCATAAGGGCACGGTAAAACGCTTCTCTCAAAACTGGGAAGAACACTCATTATAACAGAAGAAGATAAAAAAGACGAAAGAATCGACTTAATATTTGTGTAGGCTCCTTTAATTTTACTTTTGTTGGTTTTTGAAAAAAGTAGTTGATTAGAAAAATGAGAAGATAATTTTTGAAAATAAATTTGTTGTTGTAAAATAACTGTTTTTGAACCTTTGTCAGCCGATACAAATATTAAATTTTCATCTTTTGCCTTCTTTTTTAAATCAGAAACAACGGTTTTGACCTTTTGGTAAACAATTGCTGGCACATTATTACTAACACGGCTACTTATTAAACAAGAGGACACTTGCGCGCGTATACTATCAATTGGTATGTCCACATTATTAGGAGATTTGTTAACTTTTGCCAGAGCTGATTCAACAGCACTTAAAGTGTCTAAAACAGGAACATTCTTTGGCGGAAGGCAAAATTTTGGGCCACAAGCTAAAACGTCCAGTTCGGCCTCTGTAAAACTGCTATTAGAATTATTAATAACGATAGAGTTTCTAAATTCTTTATCAGGCCAAATACTGTTGTCATATTGAAAAGTACCATATTTCTTTGAGTAAAGTTTTTTAAGTTTAGCATCCTGTTTAAGTTTGATTTTATTAAACGTAGAGTAATAACGATTTTTTGCAAAGAGTAGAACTGTTGGTAAAACGGTTTCGTGTAAAGGGTTTTTAAAATAAAACAAAGCGTTGGTGAGCGACTTCCGAATATTTGATTCCAAAATAAAACTGTCTTGAATAGAAGATTTTAAAACTTTTAATTTACAAGTTTGCATATATTTTCTAGTGTTGGGGCCAGCCCGATTTTGAAATAAATTAAATTTCTGCTCTAAAAAATTCGGAATAATCCCATGAAATTTGCATATTTGAAGAAATTTAATTCTGCATCGAGTTCTCGCTAATTTATCATTCCATCGTAAAACAGAGTTAAGATTGTACACCGCTGCTTGGCCATAGCGGAAACGTAAATGTTCACGGAATCCTTTTGGGTTGCCTTGAAGGTCATAATTTGAAGATATGTGTGTTGAATGCATGGCAGATAAAGGCAAATTAGTATAATTTTTATTCCAACGTTGGAATAAAAGTTATACTAATTTGCCTTTATCTGCCATGCATTCAACACACATATCCTTAAAAAAATTTAGCTTACAAATATTCACAATGATATTATTATTCTTCAATTAGAGTACCAAAAAAAAGGCGGAGCTCCAGGAGTTTCTTTGGAACTCCGAAAACTTGGGCTTGGGGCAAAATCAATAGTCGGTACCAAACACGAAATCTAACCCAATCCACGTTTCGGTTTTGGCTTTTAAATTTAAAATAGTAATGTTCCTCGGGGCTAAAGAGCTTTTTTAGAAGCTTTTTGGAGCTATTCGCTATTTTTATATTAACTTAAGGTAGAACACCACAGTTATTGCCTGCAAGAGACTCGAACCTATGGGTCCCAGAATCCGAGTCCGACACGTTAACTACTCGGCTACTGGTCCATCTGATATTTCTCTTGTAAAAGATAATTTTAAACAAACGTGTCGAAATGTAGTTTCTCGATGTCAAATCGAAAAAAAATTTAAATGAAAATTTAAAAAAATTGATTAGCTCAGATTTTAATGACAGTTTGGAAATAGTTAGACACAAGTCTAATCAATACTTTGAATTGTATTTGATTGAAAAAACTAATTCAGGATTTTTTTTATTTGATTTTTCTTTTAAAAACATCGATTTTTTTAATTTTCTTAAAATTTTGAATTACGTTTTACTCTAAACCACATCTAAAAGTTGCCCCCTATTTTTCGTTAACTTTTTATAAAATTGCAGGAAAAACTGAGCGAATCAAATTTTTTAAATGGCCAAAAACTGTTTTTTTGAGCTTTAAATTCATCAAACTATATCTCGAAATAGAACATTCGGTAAACGATGAAACTATTACCGTTGGATACATCATATACTGAGCTTTCAATCGCAAAGTTGATATCTAACTTTTAGTAAAATCGTCGTAACTGTGGTGTTCTACCTTAATGAATAATTAAGAGTGGTGATAGATTATTTTTGTCCAAATTCTTTTTGTAAATAATTTTTTAAAAACTTATTTAAAACGCTAGAAATAGTCATATAAATGCAGATAGAGTAACATCAAAATGTATTTCATGCTTAAATAAGCTTAAAATCGTTTATTTAAAAATAAGAGCTCCGGAGCTTCCTCCGCATCAAATGGCCGGAGCTCTAAAGTAAAATGAAAGGATTTGAGGTCCATTATAATGTCAACTACAACAACCACCAGTGATTTTTCTATCTTCTAATAGAATCCTTTGTAGCTCCGACGATTTAAAACGGGAAGAGTTTCATAGTTTGACCTCTGAAATGGCTGATTTAAAGCTTATTTCAGCTTAAAGCACATTTAAACTTACTCTATCTGCATTTTTAGGAATTTTTTACCGTTTGAAACTAGTTTTTATAAAAATTTAGTTTACAAAAAAAAGTTTGACAAAAATAATCTATGGCAACACTGTTTAATTATTCATGAAAATAGTAGAAAAATAGGCGAAGCTCCGGGGAGGTTGCTTCGGAGCTCCTTAAAACGAAGCTGCGCTCCGGAGTTCGGAGCACCAAAGGCTTATTAATTACTATACTACTAAGGTAACATAACTACTATTAGTAATGAGGTTCTTATATTCCCAAATACCTCGTTGTAAAACTCGGTCAATATTTTCAAAAGTTGGTATAAAAAAAATAAGTTGACTGTCCTGGGTGAAGTACACGCCGGACTTCTTATGCGGTCACAGTGGAAATCCACTCATATTGTTCAGGTTTCACATTATTTTGAAACTATTATATAAGAAAAATCTAGTGACTGACTATTTTGTGTGTTATATATTATATATATATATATACAGACCTGTGCACGGCCCCCCCCCCGGGATTTTATTGGGAGGGGGCACGGGGGGGCAAGTTTTTTGAAATGGGGGAGGTAATAAAACGGGGGGGTGCAAGCAGGGGGAAAGAAAAAAAGAAGGAAAAAGGGACAAAAAATGCGAAAATAAGCTAAAAATAGGTCAAAAATGGTGTCATAATTTTGGGGTACTTTTTCATTTTTTGGCGGGGGGGGGGGGGGGAAAACCTCTAATAAAAATGCGCTAATATAAATCATATTAGCGCATCGTTTGTTGTTGTTGAATAACCTGAAACTTATCTTTCCTATGCAGATTATGCAAAGGGCAGGCGCTAAGACAAGCCAGGAGGGGCGAAAATGTTTCACCCCTATGGTTAAGACTCTTCGTCCAACATTAATACCGATGTTGGCAACCTTTACCGCTAGAGTGTTCACTACATCAGTGTTCACCGCTAGCGCATCGGTCGTAGTGATGACGCTATAGAAAAACGATTTTTTTCTAACCTTTTCAAAAAATAGCTAAAAGTTTGAGCTATGCTCCGATATCTGTCCCGTACATATTCTACCTCGCTTTATGGACATATGACCTTTCAAAGTTGGAGTTTTGTCGCCAGTCCGCATCATTTTTGTATGGACCGTAATTTATTTTAATTTATGTAATACGCGTTTCTTAATCTATTTATTGTTTAGAAACCAATTCGCTTGAAAGAACCCCCGCAGATCCGACTCCACCAATCAAAAAACGTTTGAGGTAATTTTGCAGCTAAAAAACGGAATTCACGATAATGCATCTCGTCTTGTTGGTGATTCAGAATTACCACGCCTTATAAATGAAAGTTATAAAATAAAGTAGTCAACAGGTGATGGCAGCACCCCAGTGAATGACGTACTGAGCGAAACTGGAGCAGAGATTATAGTTTTTCAGTTTAGTTCTAATCCTATTATCGGCAGTTTTTTTGTAAAAAAGCTGAAATTGTAAAACAAGAGTTATTTCCTCGCTTATTTCAAAACGTCACAATTATGCCTTGTGTAATTGTCGTTTTTATTAACTATTTATAAGTATTTAATATTTTTGTGTAATGTTTGATAATTCGGTATTGTTGTTTTGTATTTGATTCAGAGCTTCGGAGCTCCGCTCTTTTTTTGTACTAACAAACTATAGAGTGATTCCATAGATTATTTTGTCAAATTTTTTTTAGAAATTAAATTTTTTCCAAAACTTATTTAAAACGATAAAAATAGTCTTAAAATGGGTCTTTACTATTTTAATCATAAACTCCTCAGTGAGCACCAGGGGGGAAGCAATCTCTGCGGGATAGTGAAAATATATGCCGGTCTGTAGTTTTAGCCTCGATTTTAAATACCGTAATCACAACTGATCTTTACGGAAAATGGCTCAAAATGACCACCAAGCAAATCCTGTTAAAAGTAGCGTTTCAAATTTCAAAACTTTTTTCGGAATTCATTTTTTTATTGTAGATCTTTGAAGGGGCGGTTGGCCGAAAATTTAAAAGATAGAAAATTTCGCAAAATTTTTAAACTTTTGGATCCAAAAACATTTTGCGCTTCCTACTACATAATTTGGGTTATATTTCATTAACATAAAAGAAATTTTTAATAAGTTTTCGAGAAAAAATAATTAGTTTTAACGAGAATTTATGGGTTTTTTTATGATATTTTCTAGAGTCATTTCGATTTCGAAACAGACGACGGGCGGTGGTGAAATTGAGAAGAAATCCGCCACCGTTACTCGGCCGAATTCACGAGTTCAAGTGAAATCCCGATCAACACCTGGCGTTCAATCGGCACCGAGACTAGCAAAAACTACCCGCGCCAGAACTGCACCCACCAAAGGTAATTATTTATTTATTTATTTATTTATTAATTTATTTATTGTTAAAGGGCGTTCAACCGGCCCCGAGACCGACCAAGCCCAATAAAGGTTATTTATTTATTTATTAAATGATTAATTGATTTACTAAAGGATATATTAACTGCTTGACGTTTAAATTGAATTTAAAATAACATTTATTAAAAAAAGTTTAAAGTTAACCAAAAGCAGACCTGTGCACTGCCTCCCACCTCCGGGGTTTTATTAGGGGGGAAATTGCAAAACGGGGGGGGGCAACTTTTTTTGAAACGGAGGGGAGGCAAGCAGGGGAGAAAAAAAAAGAAAGAAAAAGGGACAAAAAAAGCGAAAATAAGTTTAAAATAGGTCTGAAATGACTTAAAATGCATTAAAATAGACTCAAAACTGCAAAAATTTTGCGATGATGGCGTCATAATAGATAAAAAAAATGGCGCCATAATTTTTGGGTACTTTTTTATTTTTGGGCGGGGGAGCAAATCCTCCAATAAAGCGGGGGGGGAATTTCCTGACCGTGCACAGGTCTGCAAAAGTATTTGGTACAATTTCGACCCTGCGTTGAAAAAGTCCGGTTTAAAGGGAGTTCAGGGGGCGGTTTCCAAACAAATTATAATTTGTATAAAAGGTGTAGTAGACTTATATAAAAATGTGCTTAATAACTCAACAATCGACCAAAGTCACGTAAAGAATAATTTAAATACGGTCTGATTAAAAAGTACGTTCGCAACTGTCTAAGCACCTTAATTTTTTGTTGGAAAACCGTGCAAAAATTTCTACACGTACTATTACTGAAATTTAACATACGGAACTACCAACCAGCTGCGTGCCAACTATGCTTATGCAAATTATTTGTTCCGTGACTCTAATCGATTGAATAGCTATTTATACGAAGGTTATTTATTAGTTATATTTCAATTCGTGAATGTAAATTTTGTATAAATTGAGCTATCGCTTTTTGACATATAATTTGATAAGTTTTTATTTTCGTCCACGTGATTGTTGCGCTTTAGAATATTTAATTGAGTTTTTAAAGGACTAAGATTAAAATGGAGTAAAATCATAGAGTAAAATCATAATTTCATAGAGTAAAATCATATCTTTTTTATGTATAAAAATTGTTTTTTCTATCAAACAAAAAGTGTTTGTGACCAAAAATTATACCCAAAAAATGACTAAAAACAGATAGAGATAAAGTCAATTTGGAAATTTGGCAGTTAGAAACATACATGGGCAAGTTGGTCCGGAGTGGGGGGGGTTAAACCCCAAATTAGGGGGGGGGGGTTAAAATCCGAGAAACGCAAAATACCCATATCGTTTTTTTTCTGGAGTGCATTTTACCCATATCGTTTTTCGATTTTGAAGGAAAAATAGGTAAAAAACGCTAATTTTAGGTCAAAAAGCCCTTTTTATTGCATTTTTGAGCTTTTTATTGCTTAAAACATTCATTTTGACCTCAAAACTTAAGTTTGGAGGCAGTTAGAAGTCATTTTAAAGACATTTTTTTTCTTCATTTTTCCGAAATTGGGGGGGGGGTTAACCTTTTCTCCCCCCCCCCACTTCTGAGTGGGGGGGGGTTAAACCCCCCTTCTCAGAATTTGGGGGGGGGGTTAACCCCCCCCAACCCCCCCCGTGCCCATGTATGGTTAGAAATAGGTAGGTTCTGGGGTGTACTTGTTTTGTTTATAAAAGAAAGGTCCGAAATTTTAAGCCAATAAAAACACTATATTCTGGCCCCTGGAATTTATCTATGCCCTTCATTAAGTTACGTAAAGCTTGCTGATTCTTGAAGTAGGATTTGATTATTAACGATTTTTTTAATAATTATTTTTAATGTTCTAATCATATTCGCAGCACCGAAACGTCACAGTATTTTTGTACTTATTTTCTCAATTATTACAATATATACAATGTCACAAAGCAAATTTTTATTTCGCTAAAATGAATTACCAATTCTATCGAGCTGCAATTTGGAAATGTTGTTGTGTAATCTTGGATCGCAGATAGTTCGAATCGTCGTTGGTACGGCAAAATGATCCGCAATTTGTATAAAATATTTGCGACTGTGACTCATTATTTTAGATTTCTAATAGCGCTCTATTAACTACAGAATTAATCTGAGGCACGTGTACATAGATGAACACGGTCAAAAAGCTAGGGGGGGGGTGTTTACCCCGGGTAAATGAAATTTAAAAATCTAGAAGGGGGGTTCAAGGGGGGTCGAACCCCCCCCCTAGCTTTCTAGGGGGGGGTCGACCCGGGGTGGAAGATTTCAAAACCTAGAGGGGGTCAGGTTGGGTCCGATTTCCAAAACAAAATACTTTGAAACCATTAAATATTTAATAATAGTTTTTTTATAAGATAAAACTACATTTTATTGAATAAAAAGCAATATTTAGGTATAAAAAGGGTGTAAAAACATGAATTTGTGTTAAAAAATCACGTTTTTGCAATAAAATTTCGTATAAATAGTACTTAAAATTTTCTCGAGAGGGGAGGGGGGTCAGATTTCAAAATCTAGAGGGGGGTCATGGGTAAAAAATTTAAAATTTGGGGGGAGGGGGCCCCGCCTGAATTTTTTTCTAGGGGGGGGGGCAAAATTTCGAGGCTAGGGGGGGTGGACGCCACCCTACCCCCCCTTGTTCATCTATGGACGTGTTTTTTATAATAACTGCAGACCTGTGCACTGCCCCCCGGGGTTAAAACGGGGGGGGCGATTCCAAAATGGATGGCACGGGGGGCAACTTTTTTGAAACGGGGGGGGGGGCAATAAAACGGGGGGGGGCGGGGGGGGGGCAAGCAGGGGGAAAGAAAAAAAGAGAAAAACAGAAGGGAAAAGGCAAAAAAGGCACAAACACATAGGTGTTTTTGGGGGGGAAACCGGGGGGCACCCCCCCCCCCCCCCTAGAGCCAAAATTTTGGACCCCCCCTAAAAAAACCAGGGGGGCCCGGCCCCCTCCCCCTCCCAAAGCTCGAAAGCGCCCGGCCTGACCCCCTAACCAGGCTGACTCCCCTCCCCCCCCCTCGACCAATTTAGAAGTATATATTTTTATTTACGGTCAAAACCACGGTTTTTTAGTTAAAAGCAGTGTTTAAATACACTTTTTAGGCCTAAATAGACTGTTTTAGTATATAAAATTCAATATTAGACCCAAAAACACTTAAATTAATAAGTTAAAAAAATTTTGTTCAAAAATTGGACCCCCCTGACCACCCCTAAATTCGAAATCTCGCACCCGGGGTCGACTCTCCCCCTAAAAAGCCAGGAGGGTCCGGATCCGGACCCCCCTTGACCCCCCCCCTAAAAAATTTTGGCCTTCCACCCGGGGGTGGGCCCCCCCCCCCCCCTAGCGGACTCGACCAAAAACACCTATGGACAAAAAAAGTGAAAATAAGGTAAAAATAGGTCTAAAATGGCTTAAAATACATTGAAATAGGCTAAAAACTGCAAAAAATTCGCGATGATGGCGTCATCATAGGTCAAAAATGGCGTCATAATTTTGGGGTACTTTTTTATTTTTTGGCGGGGGGGCAATAAAACGGGGGGTAAATCCTCCAATAAAACGGGGGGGGCATTTCCAGACCGTGCACAGGTCTGTTACTGTGACTCATTTTGCTTTACTGGCGACGAAATATCAAATTTTAAACTGGCAAATACCAGTGTTTTACAACGATCCCAACTCGTTGTCTTATGGTGAGGACGTAGTAATTATGTGATGATGATTAAAAAAGTTTAGGAAAATTGCCCAGAAAGAACGAAACGCTGGCAGAAGAAGATTGAAAAATAAAGCTGTGATAAAATTTAAAAAAACTAAATCATTGTAATAAAACATTTTTCAGTCAGTCAAATGATTCGTATCCAAATCGAAATGGAACCAGTTCTGGCTTTAAGTAAAAACCGCTCACTAAGTTGGCGCAAGAGGACAAAGCACTAAACAGTATAAAATTATAAAAAAATATAAATTTATATACGCTAACAAAAGTAAAAACCGAGCTGAGCTCGAGCACGATTGACATAGCCAGAGGGTGCCAAGTATATATGGGTAAGTTAGTCCGGAGTGGGGGTGGGGAGGTTAAACCACAAAATAGAGGAGGGAGGTTAAAATCCGAGAAACGCAAAATACCCATATCGGTTTTTTCTGGAGTGCATTTTACCCATATTTTTTTCGATTTTAAAGAAAAATAGGTAAGAAACGCTAATTTTCGGTCAAAAAGCCCTTTTTATTGAATTTTTGAGCTTTTTACAGTTTAAAACATTCATTTTGACCTCAAAACTTAAGTTTCTAGGCAGTTAGAAGTCATTTGAAAGACTTTTTTTTTCCTTCATTTTTTTCAAAATTGGGGGGTTAACCTCCCCCCCCTTCTGAGTGGAGAGGGTTAAACCCCCCTTCTTAAAATTTGGGGGGTTAATCCCTCCCCCAACCTCCCCGTGCCCATGTATGGTGCCTAGGCCCGATAAATGGCCATTCAAAACTTATGTGGTGCCGTCACATGTTTTTAGAGAGAAGGGGAGCGGGGAGGCCATCCCGGGTTAGCCAGTGTAAAGTCTGGTCTTGAGACGGCTTTAGTTTTTAAATGAATTGATTTTAAAGGCTAACTCAGTTTTACTCGACAACTTTTTTAAGCTTAAGCCTACGCGTACTTAAGCCCAAGCGAAGCCTAAAAACCAACTTAGCGCAGCTATTTAATAAAGTTTACGATATTTTTTGGGCTTCTAACTCTTAGGGACGCGTAGGCGTAAACTTAAAAAGCTGCCAAGTAAAACCGAGTTAGCCATTTTAACTCGTTAATTTCAGGTTTTTTTAGGACTAATATTGCATTAAATAGTTTAAATTAATTACATTGGTATAGTGTTTAAAGTGCCTGTTTTGTTTACTAAAGAATCTTCGTAGTTTTGAGTCTAAACATGACAAAAAATTATACCCAAAATTTGACTAGAATGAGAGAGAGCTATCGAAAATCCCAATTGGAGTAGGGTGTAGAGTATTAAAAAGAAAAAAAATGAGATGAGGGTTCTCCTGCATTTTTTTCTGATGGAAGGGACACAATTTCCATGTGAAAGGGGCCGACCCTGCCTCATTTCCCCTATGCTGTCCTGAAACTGTAATTGTAGGTATTTAATGCAAAAAAGCTTAGCTTGGCACGCATTTTTTTTAATTTTTAAACAAATAAATAGCTTAATGAGCAAACATTTTATGCGATGTTGTCGTTTCTTGTGATCACTATATTACTAACAAAGTTTACTATATTTTTCTATTTCTTTTTTATGTGTTAAGTTTATTCATGCGTGTGATCTTCTGTACAGTTTATTAAAGTTATCAGTATAATGGTTGTTTAAAGTGCTTTGTAGTTAATGCTGTTAACATTTTTTATGTGGTCAAAAGTTAAAAAAATATTTGTGAAAATCAGTAATAATTGTCCGGCAATTAATTGCTCAAAATAGTGATACCCCGCATTTTTTTAAAATCCATATGAAAAAATAAATTTACATACTAATAAAGAAAAAGCGATAACAAAAAAATAAAAAAACATAAACAAAAACTTGCACATTGTACACATAAACACTAGTGATGTGCCCCGTTGCTCCGCCCTATTTTTGTACTAATTTCATGAATAATTAAAGAGATATTATTTTATTTTTTTAGGATTTTTTTGGCAAAATATTTCTTTTTTTTCAAAATTTATTTAATACGCTAAAAATAGTTTTTAAAATGCAAATAGAGTCACTACTTTTAATTTTAAGCTACTCTATCTGCATTTTTAATCCTATTTTTTATTGTTTTTAATAAGTTTTAAAAAAAATTAATTTCCAAAAAATTTTGATAAAATAATCTAGGTGGCATTACTTTTAAATTTTTCCTAAAATTCGTGCAAAATATGGCGGGATTCCGGCAGTTGCTTCCACACTCCTAAAAACAGAAGTTCGTTCCAGAGCTTGAAGTTCTGAAGAAAATAACTAATACAAACACATTTCAATAAACAAGTAAGAACCTAACACAACTGAAGCTAAATAAAAATTATCCAAAATAACTTTATTCGGATATTTTGTCCCATGGTTTATCTTTGATTATTGTGCAGTGTCTTTAAATCGTATTATTTTATATTAATGTATGGACGAAAACCAGTTTCGCAGATTATTAAAAGAAAAACAAGTTTGACTCTTTCTCGCATTTTGCAGCAAAACCAACTGAAATAATCATTTAACTGCAATTTATTATTGTTCGCACTAACATAATGGTCAAAATTTTAAATTAAACCTCTTCTACAATGCTTAATATAAGTTTTACAATTTATATATTCGTATCTTAACCTTTTACATACTCGTCGTTACTCTGACACAATGAGCCACAATTTGTATAAAATACATGGGACTGTGACTCATTTTAGATTTCTAACCGTACTTTACTAAATGAGTCAGAGTCACGTTGATTTTATATTGATTGTGACTCTTTGTGTCAAAGTAACAACGTACTATTGAATTCCCGTCTACCTAATCTCCGTCTACCGAATGGTTGTGTTTTTCCTGTCTACCTAATGTCGTCTATCTTATCTCACCCAACCACTTTAAATATATTTCAGGCTTAAATAAGCTTAAAATCGCACATTTAATGGGCGGAACTCCGGAGCTCCTTCCGCCTAAACTAGCCGGAGCATGATATTGGAGGGTAGGAATATCACTTATAAACACTTATTAAGGCGGAGATAATAATTTTTATGTTTCTGTGATTTTTATATAAAATTTGGTTTGGAAAAAATTTTGGTTTCTATCGCTTCGTTTCCCTCGTTTTAAGACTATAGCTAAAATCTTAGTTGCTACCGCAAAATGAGCCACTGTCATTATAAAATCCGCGTGACTGTGACTTATTTCGTAGTTAGTAGGATACTGTTAGAAATGTAAAATAAGTCACAGTCGCATGTATTTTATACGAATTGTGGCTTATTTTGCCGTAGTAACTACGAAATACCTGTGCCGCTAACGTAGGCGTGGCTTGTTTTCGCCTTTTTTAATTAATACCGTTTATTGAATTTACGCAACGGTTTAACGGTGCAAACAATGTCAATCTCTTTAGGCCATTGATACTCACCAGGAGCCTATTTCATAAAGACGTTTGTAAATTTTCATTTTACAAATCTCCGCCTATTTTTGTAAATTACATAATAGAAGATATGATCGGTGAAATGACGTGGCTGCGACCAATCAGCGCAGAGATGTTTCCCCTGGATTACAAGTCGAAAAACTTTATTGTATATTTTACAAAAAATAGGCGGAGATCTGTAAAATAAGAATTTACAAAGGATTTTATAAAACAGGCCCCTGGGACCTATTTCATAAATACGTTTGTAAAATTTCATTTTACAAATCTCCGCCTATTTTTTGTAAATTACATGATAGAGGATATACGACACGGCGAATATTGATCGGTCAGCGGAGATGAAATGACGTGACTGCGACCAATCAGCGCAGAGCAGTGCGCGGAGATGCTCCCCCTAGATTACGAGTCGAAAAACCTTTATCTTGTATTTTACAAAAAATAGGCGGAGATTTGTAAAATTAGAATTTACAAAGGCTTTTATGAAACAGGCCCCTGCCGAAGAAAACGCGCGCTCGCAAGTTTGACTACTAAGAATGTAAACGCATTTCTGATTTTCCGCACGAAGAAAAGTTGAAAAGAGCGCCAAGGCACATGATTTCTGCTGCCATTACGTTGATTAGTCGATTTTGTGGACGAAAAACAATGCTGAGCTATTATTGGTTAATTAATTAACAAGCAAAGCAAATCTAACCACTACTGTTAATTAGGCAAAATCAAAGTGCGACCTTCTACTGTATGTTAAAAACTTTTCACTATCCTATTCTGTTATTAAAATTAAAAAGCTCTCATAGCAAATGAAAAAATTTGCCTGGTATGCGGGTAGGTTAACCTACCCACATTACAGGCAATTCAGTTATTAAAAAAGGACTTCTAATCGTAGCAAAGGAAAAAAAGTTGCCCAGTATGCGGGTAGGTTAACCTACCCACATTGCAGGAAAAACTGGACATTTAACAACAATATTAAATTAATTTCAAGAATTTTTGTCACTTTTGAATATTGTATAAAGTATAGTTGTTTAGTGTAGCTTATGTTTATATGTCATTGTTTGGGAGAATCGGAAAATAAAATCTAACAGCAATTCTAATTTTTTTTATTTTTTTAAACGGCAATATTTCGGCGAATTTATGTCGGACAAGAAAATGTAAACTATTTTGCAAAAGCTAAGAACACTGAGATTTTTTTTTATTTTGGGTTTAACAGTACAACACGACTAATCACAAACCTAATTATTTGCAGAACTGCACTTTTAACTGACGTTCCTTCAGATTTAAAGGTGTTTTTAAAAAAAAACATACTCATCATCTTGCCTAAAATGGGTGTTTATTATGTGCGACTCAGTTTATATTAACTATGTACTTCGGATTCTCAAATATATAAAATTTCTGTTAAAATTTATCATAATTGATTTTTATCAATTTAGTGGTGTTTGAGAGCACGGATTCCAAAACGGCACTTCTCAAATGTCCTTAATTGAGCACTTAAAAAGCCACCAATATATCGTCGTTACTACAGCAGAATGAGCCAGAATTCGTATAAAATATAAGCGAATGTGACTCGTTGTAGTTGCAAGTAGCCCCTACCAACTTTAGAATGAGTCTCAGTCACGTGTATTTTGAAATGACTGCGACTTATTTTGCCGTAGTGACGACAATATTCACCCCGTTCATAGATTTAAACCCATAGCTGTGAATAAGCTGAAAAGTTACTGTTATTTATTTTCGTTTGATTAGAAATAAGACTTTAATGTAAAAAAAAGGAATAAATTTCCATGTCGTCGTTACTACGGCAAAATGAGCCACAATTCTTTTAAAATACATGCGACTTTGACTCATTTTAGATTTAAACAGAACACTATTAAGTACAGAATGAGTCACAATGACATAATGACTGTGGCTCATTTTGCCGTAGTAATAACGATGTGAAAATAGTCAAAGGAGAGAGGTCTTCGGCAATTTTTGTTACTCTCACGCTCATCTAATAACGTAGCTTACTAATAATAACTTACTAGTGGATACTAATAATTAGTGTTGTAAAAAGTTACTTTTACTTTTACTTAAAGTAATAAAAGTAACCGATTTTGGATTACTTTTACTTTTACTTTTACTCGACTTTTGAAATTTCAATTACTTTTACTTTTACTCTTACTCGACTTTTGAAATTTCAAATACTTTTACTTTTACTCTTACTCGGATTTTTGACTGCAAATACTTAAATTAATTTAAGTAAAATTTAAGTAATTTCAATGGGTAGATTTCCCATGGGCTTGTTGTGAAGTAAATGGCAGAAGACAATTTTTTAAGCCGCTAACACGCTTAAACCATTTATTTTGACCAAACAACTTATTAAAATGATAATTTATACATAAAATTACCAAAAAACTTTAGAACGAAGCTCTCTAGAGCTCCAAAAACCGGTGTTTTGCTCCGGTCCAAAATTACTTTTATTATACTTTTACTCTTACTTTTACTTTAAAAAATAGGTCTTACTTTTACTTTTACTTTACTTAAATAGAATTTTGACCATTACTTTTACTTTTACTTTACTTAAATTAAAAAATCACAAATTACTTTTACTCTTACTTTACTTAAATTAAAATTTTTCAAATTACTTTTACTTTTACTTAAAATAATCCAAAATCAATACTTTTTACAACACTACTAATAATACATACTACTCCACTGAGAATCGTTACATTTTTTTGCCCGTAATTGTTGAACCGCTTAATGGAAAAATATGGAAATCTTCACATTTAGTTCGATATCAGTTTTATTTTTGACTTTTTGTTATACGCGATTTGGTGTTTCATCTGGTAAGCCGATATTTGTTTTTGACTCAGACGATATTTTTACCAGTGCGTTATTAGTACCTTTTCACTGAGTAATATTATAGACACCTTGCACTGAAACTCTGTTTATACATGAAGTATGCAATATACATAAGTGTCACCATAATGGATAATTACCGTATCTCCTACTTATCTTTTCGTAGTATGCAGAACAACTGATAGAAAGCGCGCGAAATTACCGTATCTCCTACTTATCTTTTCGTAGTATGCAGATCAACCCTCAAAAGCGCGCGAAATTTCGATCGTATTATCTGCATACTACGAAAAGATAAGTAGGAGTACGGTAATTATCCATTATGGTGACAACTATGTATATTGCATACTTCATGTATAAACTCAGTTTCAGTGCAAGGTGCCTATAGATGAATTATATCTGGCTGACGCTGTAAATTAGAATGTAGACATGAGGGGACCAATTAAAACTTGCGACGTTTTTTTTAAGCAAATAAGAACGCAGAATTTTTTTTTAATTCCACCTTTTTGCAAAATATAGACACCTTGCACTGAAACTCTGTTTATACATGAAGTATGCAATATACATAAGTGTCACCATAATGGATAATTACCGTATCTCCTACTTATCTTTTCGTAGTATGCAGAACAACTGATAGAAAGCGCGCGAAATTACCGTATCTCCTACTTATCTTTTCGTAGTATGCAGATCAACCCTCAAAAGCGCGCGAAATTTCGATCGTATTATCTGCATACTACGAAAAGATAAGTTAGGAGTACGGTAATTATCCATTATGGTGACAACTATGTATATTGCATACTTCATGTATAAACTCAGTTTCAGTGCAAGGTGCCTATAGATGAATTATATCTGGCTGACGCTGAAAATTAGAATGTAGACATGAGGGGACCAATTAAAACTTGCGACGTTTTTTTAAGCAAATAAGAACGCAGAATTTTTTTTTAATTCCACCTTTTTGCAAAATATAGGCACATTGCACTGGAACTCGGTTTATACATGAAGTATGCAATATACATAAGCGTCACCATAATGGATAATTACCGTATCTCCTACTTATATTTCGTAGTATGCAGATCAACCAATCAAAAGCGCGCGAAAGTTTGATCGGTTGATCTGCATACTACGAAAGATAAGTAGGAGATACGGTAATTATCCATTATGGTGAGGTTTATGTATATTGCATACTTTATGTATAAACCGAGTTCAAGTGCAAGATGCCTATACAAAAATTGACCAACTTTCGCCCTTGAAAAATTTGCATTTAAGTTCCAAATTAAGTAATTTGATAAATAAATTATTAAAATACAGGTTTTAATCTTTATTATTAAGCCGCTTTAGAGAAAAATTTTGAATGTTTTTGCTGTTAAATAGTCGATTCAATACTGAAAATATCGAGGTCAGCTAGATTTTATTTGCCTATAATATTTATACATTATTACTACTCGTGATGTTTCCCGATGCTCCGCTTTTTAGAGCTCCGGAGCTCCACCCTATATGTGTACTATTTTTATGAATAATTAAAGAATAGTGCCGTGAAAATTTTCGTCAGAAATTTTTTTAAAATTAAACTTTTTTCCTAATTTATTAAAAACGATGAACAATCACGACGGTTAATTCAATGTACACAAAGGTCTCGGGAAGATCTAAAAATAATTTGTATATGACGTTGGTTAACGAAAAAAACACGATCATAATACAACGAAAACAACATAAACATAAAACAATTTTTCTAAAAAAACAGTTGGTTGTGCATATTATTTTCTTTCTCATTTTTTCCGGTCGTATTTAAATTATTTTTAAATCTTCTCAATTGCGTACATTAAATTAACTGTCGTGATTCTCCATAAACATTAGCATTTAAAATGCTAGAATAATTTAGAACACAAGCTAAGATAAGCGAACATAATTTAAAGTTTAAATAAGCTTTAAATCGTTAATTAAAGGAGCGGAGCTCCAGAAGAGCTCTGGAGGGAACGCCGCTTTAATTGGCTGGAGCTCCAAAGCCTGATATTATGGGGAAGGAACATCACTAATTTTCGCAATTAGTTTTATGTATTATCGCTGAACTCACCCCTCGAATGAAAATCTGCTTAAATATCAAAAGGTCAAAGTGTCGGTTTTTTCATAAAAAATTTTTAAACTACTTTTTTTTGTAAAATTGTTAAAAGTGAGATTGTAAAAAGTGTAGGCCGTTTTTTTTCTTGTCGTAATTTATAAATAGAACATTTTTATACTTTTTGGTTTTATAGCAATGACAATGAACAATAATTTTTTCTTAGGTGAATCAGATTTTTTGCGGTTTTTTTTGTTGTTACATTAATTGTGAATTTTGTGGTTAGTATAAATTAGCATGCTATATTTTTGTCAATTTAAGTGTGTTTGTGTGATCTACACTGATTACTCAACAGCGCGAAAGGCAAAAAAAACTTTTTTTGCACCAGCCAAAAACTGCTGCAATACGGTTTATTTTTTGTTAAAACCGCTAGCAGAAAACTTGGTTTTGGCTTAGTTGGAGCACGGCTTGGGCTCATTAATAATAATTGCGATTTAAAACTTTCAGCTCCATGTTACCCTCTACCGGGTTTTATTCCCCATTTTTGAATTATTTATACAGTCATCAGTCAATATAGCGAACTCAGGCTATTCCGTTTTTGCTGTGAAGATTTATAGGCAAATCAAATCTAGCTTATCTCGATAATTTTCAGGATTGAATTGACTATTTAACAATAAAAAATAATTTAAAATTTTAAACAAAAAACGGTTTAAGATCAAAATATTAAAATGCATTTAAAAAATATTTAACAAATTACTTAACTTGGTAACGCATATTTTTTAAGTGCGAAGTTTGACTAATTTTTTTTAATATTTTTTGAAAAGGCGGGAATCATGAAGAAGCGTTAAATAATATTTTTTAATAACGTTATAACCGCACAATTTTAATTGGTCCATTCATGTTCCCACACAAATTAACGGGGTCAGCCAGGATATAATTTAACAAGTTGAATTATCTGTGGCTTAAGATTACGCTGAAAATTATTATGCAGACATGAGGGGACTAATTAAAATTGTGCGGTTATGACGTTTTTATTTAAAAAAACAAATAAGATCGCATATTTTTTTTTAATTCCGCTTTTTTTTCAAAATATGCAAAAATTAACCAAACTTATCTCTTTAAAAATTTTCATTTGGGTTTTAAATTGAGTAATTTAATAAATTATTATTAAAATAGTGGTTTTGATCTTTCCTACCTAAACCGCTTTTGTTAAAAATTTTGAATGGTTTTGTTTTTAAAAAGTCGATTCAACACTGCGATTCGCGAGGCCAGAAAAAAATGCACAATGGAATTTAATATCTGTGATAAAATTTTAAAATAGTTATTTATCTCATGTATGTGAATAACGCTAGATGTAACTTAAGCAAATAAATGCGATTTTTTCACTTCAAATAAATGTGATTTTTGGTAGTAAACCGCAGACGCGCCACGATAACGCAAAAACCCTGGATTTTTTTAAAAAACCAACAAAATAATATAAATATTTTATTAATATTGCAGCGTATTATCTTGAAAAACTTGTCAATGTTGACATTAAATCTACTATTCATGAATATGTTTTGTTTTAATTATTCCTAAACGTGTCTAAATTTGTAGTCTATATATTCTAACTGAAAAAATTTACTTAAAAATTATTGCAAATGTTAATTAAAACCGACAAATATGTTTTCTTTAACCCGTTCCCGTGATTGCCTTTTCCTCTATTACCACGGTAAAACCTTCGTCGCACCACAGTGATGAAACCTTCTGTCATGGTGGTGGTATTTTCGTCTGACGATTTTGGTGTGTAAACTTTACCGTCGTTAACAATGGTATGGTAGCAATTTTTCAAATTTTAATCATGGACCAAGACCAAGTATTATTATGTATCACCCATTTTCGACCTAGGTGCGTGATATGTAGAGTTAACCACGGTGAATTCGCTCAAACTAGAATGATCAGACGAAAATAGCGCCATTGTGAGACGAAGGTTGAACCGTTATGGAACGAAAGTTTTACCGTGGTAACCGGACATTTGATTCGAAATCAAGGCCATACATGAATATAACCCAGCGCATTTTCAGAAAATTGGGCGGTTGATATAGGAAGAAAAAGAAAATCGTTTATCCAGATGTTTTCGAACTCGTCACTTATTGTCGATTCGCTTTTCACGTCGGACTCTATTTTCAACAGTAATGGCGAGGAATACAATGGAATAGAAGGTAAATTTCGTTTGTTATTTTTTATCTAAATATTTTTAAATTTTATTTTAATTCTTAAAATTCAATTAATTATTTATTCCAGCAAAAGACGAAACAAAGTTTCGAAAAAAAAGCCTTATATTAAATGGAATAGTATAAAACTACATAAGTCTAAAAACTAAATGCCA
>JASAMX010001956.1:82500-100541 GCA_030248175.1 Microlaimidae sp. YZB2_3 | reverse complement strand
GCACTACCCTATTTTGGGAACGGGACACGAGGGTACTGGCCACGAGGGTACTGGACACGAGGGTACTGGACACGAGGGTACTGGACACGAAGGTACTGGGCTTAAAAAAATTGCGTTCACCACAACCTCGCAGCAAAATCGATTCATTATGCAAGGGGGACACGAGGGTACTGGACACGAGGGTACTGACGAACAAAAAACATAGCCTTCCCGCATAAAGCGGAATAAACTTATTGCATAGCAATAGTTTATTATATTTAAATATCATTTAGTTTGTTTGGGTATCATTTAGTTTGTTTGGGTGACTTATAAAAGAGGATTATAAAAATAAAATTATTGAGAAGACATAAAACAAAATAAATAATTTCATAACATTAAAACATTTTCGTGTAATTTGCCAACATTTTCGTGAATTTTTTTTATATAATAACTAGCTTTAAAAATCTTGAGAATCTATGAGACGACTTGAAAGATAATAAGCATAAAGGTTGCTGTTCTGCTTTGATTGTGCTGTCAAAACATTTTTGTGGTTATTTTTCGTGGTGTGTTGAAAAAAATGAATCCCTACAAATGCCTTCGGAAAAAATAACTGCAGAAATAATTGCAAATAAAACATTTTAGTAAAATATTTTCCGAAAAACAATTGCTTGCCTTTTTTAACAGTAAATTATTCGGTATTTTTAAAAATCACACTACTATTGAAATATTATGATAAAGTTTAGCTTAATTTTTGGGTTTTGCTTAGGCCTAGGAAAATAAAGTTTATCGTGCAATGGGTTTTAAAGACTCCCAAAGATCCGTTGTTGGATTATTTAACTCACGACTCTATACTTAGATTTAAACGTATAAAATATTATACATGAAAAATCTAACAATTGTATGTTTTTGGGTTTTAAAAGCACATTTTGTTTTCCTTGTTTTAAATGATCAACATGTGTTCAAGTGAATTCCTAAAGCTAGAGTGGACTAAAAAAGGCAAGAAGTTATTTTTTACATTTCTACTGCTAAAATCTATTTTTGCAGAAGTTATTATTTTTAAAAATTTTATCAAAAAAACTCATTTATTTTAATCAAGAGTCAATGAAAGGCGTTTAAATATAAAAAGGACAGCAAAAAACTGAAACTCGCTTTGTATTTTCGTACTAGTATATGATTTACAAAAAAATACAGTAATTAAATAACTTCTTGGCGTTCTCATTCTACTCATGGTTATTTAATAATAATTCTTTAGTTTTTTTAAAGGCAGGGTTTCAAAGCTCCAGAGATTTAGAGATAGCTTCAAACATTATCATTGTTTTTATTAAAAACCCATGGTATAAATTGTGTGTAAAATAACCTTTAAAAATTTCATGTTTTAGTATGATGTTTTCTAAACAATTTACGTAGTTTTTTGATTATTAATTGCACTATATTTAAGCAAGAAAAAATGTTATTTATAATTAAAAACGAAACGACTTATGTAACGTTTAATTGTCTTCACGTTCAAACGATTAAAATTTAGTTCGGATTAAAATTTACATATTTGTGGCAAACGTATTTTTTCTTAGCTCAGTACCCTCGTGTCCGGTACCCTCGTGTCCAGTACCCTCGTGTCTAGTACCCTCGTGTCCAGTACCCTCGTGTCCAGTACCCTCGTGTCCTAGAATCCCCTATTTTAAATACTAAATCTCCCATCGACGGTAAAAAACGTGCTCGATTATAATTAAATTTATGAAATCACAGTGTAATAATCTGAGTTTTCTTCATATTTTTTATTTAAAAAAGACACTAGAGTTAAAACCGCTTAAGAACCACCTCTGTAGGATATTTTTGAAGTTAGTGCCTTAGTGTAACTTAGTGCCTGCGCATTATAAGTATATATATTTGAAAAATATGTGATGATGTGTTTTGTAAAATTGTATGATTTATTTTATTTTAGCATAACTGCAATCAAAACTTTTTACTAGCGATTTTACTAGAGTTTTTACTAAATTTCTCAGATTACTATTGCATATGTAATAATATAAATATAATAATATGCATTGTATATAGTATATGCTTAAAACTAAAGAAGCATTTTGGCTAAATTTCGGTGTTGTTTTTTAATATTGCATTTATTGTTTTGCAGAATGATTATTGTGTTTTTTTCTTATTTTAATACCGTGTTTCTTGTACCAATGTAAATTTTAAAATTAAATTTTTTGCCTGATTGTTACATTTTTATCTAAAAAAATTACGCTGGAATGGGATTATCTGGTGCTATTAGAAATCACTGACCTAAAAAATCTTTATTTAATAAATTTTTACCCAATATATACGTAAATCGAACAAAAAGTGCTGCGACTAAAAAGTCCTATATAAAAAGCAGATTATCAAATTTTATTCAAATTTTTAGAGCCAGCACTTGCTGACGCACCCGCGCTGCTCTCCGTCCCCGTTCCGACGCCGACCGCGCACTCCCACTGGGCCCGGGGCAGGATTCGCAGCTGCGGTGGAGTCGCTCATGGACTACGCGGAACATCCGCACGACAGATATCGCCGCGAAAGACCACGCGGTATGCAAATTTTTGTTTATTATTATGTGAAATTTTTAGGAATTTTCCCGCGCTTATTGAGTTGGATTTTCCTGTATTTTTATACAGCCGAGTTATATTAATTTTTTAGGCGCTATTTGTTTTTTTTAAAAAACCTTTATGGGTGTGGTCCGTTCACTTTTATTACTAATTTTGGTTTCAAATTGATAGTTTTCTTTTAAAAATGCATTATCAGTTTTTTTATTTTTACAAATTTTATATAGAATCAAAACAATAACATTATTTATACGCAACATTTATTTCCTGCTTTTTATTATTCATTCCATTTTTAAAAATATTTTAAATATTTTAAAAATATTATAATTTCATAATTACAATAATTAAAAAAAATTCTTCTTTTTTCAATTTTTGTGTATATATTATGTTTAAAACAAAAACTGAAGGTAAACAATATCAAATACTCTTCGAAAAAACTGGTGTCACTTTTTCATGTCTTTTTTTATACTTTGTCTTAAAAATTGATAAACTTAAAAGAAAAAGTCTTTATTTCGGGATATTAATTTTCTAAAAAAATATTCAGTTTATTTAATTATGGCATATTTTTTATGGGTTGCCCACGACTCGCTCCCGCCGACTCGCTCCCGGCCCAACTCGCTCCCAGCCCAACTCGCTCTCAGCCCAACTCGCTCCCAGCCCAACTCGCTCCCAGCCCAACTCGCTCCCGGCCCGACTCGCTCCCAGCCCAACTCGCTCCCAGCCCGACTCGCTCCCAGCCCAACTCGCTCCCAGCCCAACTCGCTCCCAGCCCAACTCGCTTTCAGCCCGACTCGCTCTCGGCCCGACTCGCTCCCGTTTAAAACTGTAAACGCATTTTTATAACAGAATATTAGTTTAGTAAAAAATGTACATATGACACAAAATTATATAACAAAAGGAAGATGGATTTTCCTAAGCCTAAGCCTAAGCCTAAGCCTAAGCCTAAGCCTCTTTACTGTGCGATAAAGCATAATGTCTAATAATACACTGCATCACGCATTGCATCAAATCCATCTTCCTTTTGTTATATAATTTTGTGTCATATGTACATTTTTTACTAAACTAATATTCTGTTATAAAAATGCGTTTACAGTTTTAAACGGGAGCGAGTCGGGCTGGGAGCGAGTCGGGCTGGGAGCGAGTTGGGCTGGGAGCGAGTTGGGTCGTGGGGAGCGAGTCGGGCTGGGAGCGAGGCGGGCTGGGGAGCCGAGGTGGGGTGGGAGCGAGTCGGGCTGGGAGCGAGTTGGGCTGGGAGCGAGTTGGGCTGGGAGCGAGTTGGGCTGGGAGCGAGTTGGGCTGGGAGCGAGTCGGCCGGGAGCGAGTCGGCGGGAGCGAGTCGGGCCATACCGATTTTTTATATACTCGAACAAAACGAACTAATTCAAATGTATTCTTTTTATCTCCAAAACCAACTAAACAATACTTGATTATTAATGTAAATGCTCAACTGTTTTTGGAATTAATAACAGTTAGAGTAAAGTATATTTTTATTAAAATTACAAAAACAAACTATTTTTTTCTAAATGTAACATTTTAACAATCTGTGTTAAAAATGATGTTTTTAAAATTTGCCCAAACAAAATCTCGCGTATCATGCAAATATTTATGCAAATTTTTGAGGGGAGGGAGAAGATTTATTCTGGTGTTTAAACCAGAATAAAAACCGGGAAAATAACTATTCTGAGGGGGGAAGATCTATTCTGGCGTAAATCAGAATAAATCTTCCGAGGGAATATTTATTCTATAGCGCACCAGAATAAATCTTCCGGGGGAAATCTATTCTAGAGCGCACTAGAATATATCTTCCGGGGGGGAAGAAAAATAGGGGGAAGATCTATTCTGCGACACCGGTTATAATTACATGATGAGCGGTTTAATTACGATGCGTCAATATATTTGAACAAAAAAGCTTTAAGATATAAACTGATTTAGCTTATTTTGTTAAAATGCCATATTGAAAACATACTGCTACTTTTATTATATCAACCGTAGCCAAATAATTTTAATTGGGCTTCTCTAGAGTTTTTTCCTCCGTATTTTTCCTGTGATTATATCAAATTTGATTTATTTTCTACGCCAAAATAATAAAACTTAGAAGTAAGTACACACTGTCAATAGTTTTTATCTTTTCTTAAACGGTAAAAAACTATTTCCCGGGATATGTTAACTATATCAACCTTACCAAGCAAAAAGTATTGCTATTTTTCAAAGACGTTTTCTTTTGAATTTCTTGTTTTCCAGGACGAATGGTTCCCCCGGACCACGCAGCCACGTATTCCGGAAGACCGTCCAGGCCCGTGGGTCAAACGGAGAGAAGGGAGAGAACCCCCAGTCCTCCACTTCACCCCTCTGCCCATCCGCTCACCGGTTACAACGGCCATCCGGAAGATCCCAGACCCTTCAGGTATAACGGTGTTTATTATAGTATTGCTTTTTCATTTGTTACTTTTTTCTATTCTTTCTATTGTATTTTTTGACTTGCACCGGCTCAAACTTACTCAAAGGTGCGGTGTGGAGTTAAACTTTTTGTCTTCGACTGTGATTATTTTTTCTAAAAACTTTACCCCTGCCCCCAATAGCCATAATTTTTTTCATCCAAATATCTACAGTGGTTTAGGAGACCTTCCAAAAATGGTTTTTAGCGATAATTTTGTGTTTGAAAGATTGCTCAACGGGTATAAAAACTTATGTTAAAAATATGCACTTAAAGAAAGCGGCTACTCTCTATTTTAATTTGATACCTTGATTGTTAAGATTGATGCAGTATCTGTCGGGATATTACGTTTCACGTACAAAAAACCCTCGATTTTTTTCGTTAAAAACACCAAACGACGGCAGTAATTTCATGAAGTTTGCCCTACACTTTTTTGCCTACACTTCGTATTTTTAGCAAAAAATCGCCGGTTTTTTGTACGGGAAACGCAATATCTCGAGAAATACTGCTTTAATCTTAACAATCAAGGTATCAAATTTAAGTAGAAAGTATTCGTTTTTTATGAGTGCATATTTTGTAATTTAAATTTTTATACCCATTGAGCAATTTTTCAAGTACAGAATTGCCGAAAAAACAATTTTTTGAGATCATATATCCTGAACCACTGGAGATATTTTGATGAAAAAATTGTTGTAAGCTATTGGGGGCAGAGGTAAGGTTTTCACAAAAAAACATTGGATTGTATGTAACTTACTTAAATTCGATCAGCCTTAATATTGGCAACAGTATTGTGCTTTCTACGCGCAAAACTATGGAAATTAACTAAATAAATTAAGATTGTGACGATTTAATTAGGCATATTCAGTTCTTTACATAACTTTGCGCATTGCAAAAATAAGAATCGGTGGCCAAATATAAGGCTGGTCGAATGCCGCATCTAAATCAATTACCCTACTATTAGAAATCTGACAAAATGCGTTTACAAATCTTGGTTGGGAGATTGTTTGTGAACCATCGTAACGAAAACATTTTTAATTACACGATAAAAGCAAAGCACGGAAACATTTTTAATAAAGATAAGGAAGACCGCAAGGAAACCGCATTATATTTTGATTTTATCAAAAATAGTTTCTTTATTTTTGCCAGTATGGTTAATTGATAATATTTCTCTGTAAAAATCTAAAAAAAGCTTAGCAAAAAAAAATAACATTACACGATATTAAAATCTTATGGTTGCTCACTAGTCATTAAGAGAACGGAAATGAGTATAAAAAAAAGTAAACAAAAATAAAAATTTTGATAAAAAAAAAAACAAAATGACAGCGATGAACACATCAATTATTTATTGTTTAAATTTTTTAGACATAAAAATTTCTTTACCCTTTAGGATTTTACGTTATTGACTAATAGAAGTCCACCAAAGTTTAACAATAGGGTTGCCGTTGTTGATGCGAAAAGAATATTTATAGGTGTTCTTGTAAATTTCTTTTAAATACAAGATAATTTTTCTGGTGCACGCAATATTGTACATTGTATTTTATGTTATATCGTAGTAGGCTTGCGTAAAATGATGTAGATAATGGGTTAAATGATTCATTTGAAGTCAAAATATCTTAGTATATTCGTCAACTGTGGTTTTGTTGCGTAAAGTCATTCCGGCAACGGGTTAATATATCTTAATAAAAAAATAAAATCTTAATATCCCTAAGTTTCAGTTAGTTAATAATATATAGTCCGAAGGGCTCACCCCGTTCCACAATTCCCGCAAACATTTAGATCATTCCGCAGCACCTCTCTGGAAGAGAGATCCCGTACCCCCAGTCCCCATCCGACTCCAAACGCCCGTCGGCGACAGCGCGGGGACCCGGAGTACTACGGAACCCACGAGCTTAACCGACGATCCCGAACGCCAAGTCCGGGCGGACCCGCTTACGGGATTAGGCAACGAAGATTACCCCTGGTTGACAATTTCAGTATGACCGTCTTACCAGAGGTGAGTGTGAAAAACAACTTGAAGTGTTAATATCATAGCGTCTTATGTGAACGACGTCAATTTCTTAATGTAAGTGTATTATGTTAAACGGCGCTAATATCACAGTGTTTGGTTTAATCGACGTTAACCCTTTGAAATTTTTTCATCCAAAAACCTTTGCAAATCCCTAGAAGATATTGCGCGCTTAGGCTGCACTGTGTTAAATTTGGCACTTTGTTAAATATTATCTGTGTGGCGGCGTGATTTTTATCATTCTGATATAAAAAATTATTTATTTTATTCTAATTTTTGTATATTTATTTTTTTATTAGTTTAACTGAATTTTGTTTTAAAATTTAAAAAGATCATTTTTTCACATTTTAAACTTAGTATTTTATTAACTTTTGAGTTTAAAAATTCACCTCGAGTGATACAAAGAATTGTGACTTCTGAGAAGTGTTATGTGCTCTAATCCTTAAAATCAACTTTTAAAAAACGCCCAAAGAAACCAAATCCATGAAAGTGGATTTAACTATGGAAAAGTTCCTGCTGTGCTATTTTAGTTTTTCACTTAAAAATCAATATTTTCTGCGGTAGCTCAGCGGTTTTTCAATGCGCAAATAAATTGGCATATGATCCTAATCCTTCACATAAATGGAATTGGTTAGACTCAAACAAATATAGGAATACGTATCACGAACATGCATAACGATAACTGGAACCTTGCGTAATAATATTTCATTTCAGGTGAACAGGTCTCCAACAGTACCCAGGGCCGGGAGACTAGGAGACGAGATGAAATTTCCGCATTTAATGCCCTCACCTACCACCGCACAACATCACGTCTATCCCATCCCCTCGGACACTCCTTACGAGTCCGGAGGGGAAGAATATCTACCTCCAACCGGGCCACAAGTTATGACCAGGTATAGTTATAAACGTGAACAAAAAACACCAAACATTATTATCAGATGCGTACATACAATTTTGGCAGGGGGGAGGTGGTCTGCCAATGTCTCGGCCGGGGTTACGGAGCGTAGCACCGTAACTGTGCCGGGTTTGGGGGGTGTCCGTCCACCTGCCCGAGGCGAAAATCTTCGGAAATATGCACTAAAAACTGGTTAAGAATTGTCTCCAGTCAATCATATTGGCATAGTTTTACATGAGTTTCGATAACCTAAAGATAAATCAATTTGTTTGGAGTTTCGATAACCTAAAGATAAATCAATTTGTTTGTTACTGTGATAGCAGCACCAAACTGACGAAAAAGCGTCGGCCGGGGGTCTGGGGGTGTCGCCCTAACCACCGGAGGCGGAAATTTTTTTAAATATGCACTAAAAAACGCTTAAGAATTGTCTCCAGTCAATCATATGGACATAGTTTTACTTTTGTTTTAATAACCTAATTCCTAAACAATTTGTTTGTTATACCTTTAAATTAGAATGATGTTAGAATAATGTACTATATCCTAATAAGGTTGTTTTATAATTCTATTAAGAAACAAGCTGATTTATATATATTAACTGGCAAATTATTTTAAAATATGCGCGACTGCAAGGGGTTTGTAACTTATAAGCAAAAAAGTGCGGTTGAAAAAATAAAAAGACAAATACATTGCATGTTTCACCTTCTTGTGAAGAGGGAAAAATTTTACATTCTTTATTTAATTTTGATTTTTTTTAATTTTATGCATTTAAGATGCACTGCATTTTTATAACCTGAAAATAAAAAAAAGTAAAGGGGGACCTTAAAAAAATGGCTGGCTTCGCCAGTCAGGGGGGGGGGTGCGAACCGCCTTCCCTAAGTATTGAAACGGGCAAAAGAGGGGAGTGCGGGCCCCCTCTCCTCCCCCGTCCTTCCCCCCAAATACGGTACTGTCTATTATATATTTAACGGTTTTATAGTAATTAACGAACATCAGACAAGTATAATTTATATAATACTGAAATAAACAAAATAATAATTAGAGTATGTAGATAGGATAACAATTTAAAAAAACCCTATGTAGACGGTGTTCCAACCTTGAAGATGTTTGTACTCTGCAGTATCCTGCCCCGGAGCTTCAATCATTTAGAGTAAAAGAGGCTCCGGAGCTCTGAAATTAGAAAAAATAATATTTCAAGCCTATTTAAAATTAAAATATGTTTAAAATCGTTTTATTCGCATTTTAGTACTTTTAGTTTTGTTTTTATTAAATTTTGAAAAAACTAGTACTCATGTTAATACTAAACAGCGCGGAGCTCCAGATCACGGAGTTCTGGCGGGCAAATAATCAAGAGACATCATTTAGGGATAAACAAACAAACCACAGATATTAAGAACACAAACAATCTTTATAAACTAAATTGAAAAAAAAACACGAGAAATTCTAATTTTAATATTAATAGCTTTTTTTACAGACTACCCCATGTTGGAATTCATCCGAACACTTCCGCTCAGTACCGAATGGAAGGATCGATGTTGCCGCCGGGAAGGTACAACTCTATGAACCCGTCAAATCCGCCTCGCTTTCCTCCTCACCGTCAGGGTTTGTACGAGGGAAACCCGTACGGCATTCAGCAACCGGGCTTCCCGCCTCGGGGAAACCCAATGAACAAAGGTCCACGCGGCCATCACAGGGCCATTAGGGCCCAACCCGGCAACATTCCCTTATCGGACTCAGAACCGGAGGACTGGGTGGAAATCGTCTGAAAT
Organism: Microlaimidae sp. YZB2_3; assembly: GCA_030248175.1. Taxonomy (NCBI): domain Eukaryota; kingdom Metazoa; phylum Nematoda; class Chromadorea; order Desmodorida; family Microlaimidae; species Microlaimidae sp. YZB2_3. Next base: position 90,892 of record JASAMX010001956.1, on the reverse strand, counting down.
AATTCCTCGGATGTTATTTTTTATTAAAACAATGTTCTTGAAAAAAAAAGATCTGTATACCGTCATGGTTAGTCCCGCTTTTTGCCGTTTAAAAATCGGTTCTAAAAACCGTCTGTTTTCATCTCATTGCATTGTCGCTTGTGGCATTTTGGTATTTTCTATTGAAAAACGCGTCAGCTTTAATAAATCGGTGCGATTCTTTTGTTTTAACTTTTGAAGACAACAAACATTAGTATTTTGTATTTTGGCTGTAAATTATTTTATGTTTAATGCAACAAAATTCTGAATATATAATTTAGAAGAAAAGAATAATTTAAAAAATAGTTTAAAAATAAATACAAATACACTGATATAATTTTAATAGTTTATTAAGTTAATAAGTTTTTTGAATTATTAAGTTTTTTGAACTGTTACATGTGTATTAGTTCTAAACATTTTATCCACAAAAGTACTATATAATGACGTGTATCTAAGAAACTAATGTGGAACAGATTATTATTTTGTAACATTTCATTTTTAAAACTTCTAAAGGCGTTTTTACATGATTTGATCCTATCAAATTAATGAAATTCCAAAAATTAATTCAAAATTAATAAGAATAATAATTTATTTGTATCACTAGGCTTGGTATACTTTGTCCAAAGGTCCAAATGACAAAAGCGAATAGTTCGACTTTAGATGTTTTAAGCGTTAAAGGCCGTTCACACTTACGCACAATGCACGATGCACAATGCAGTATCGGACTTGGAACGGCGTTCCAAGTTTTGTACGAGTAGCAGCGCGCTTCGAAAATTTGTACGCACTTTTTTCGCAAAGTACGTTGAGAACTCTTCTGCTTAAAAAAACAAATAATAAATGTTCTTCAACAAACGACTTCACATTTCATTATACATAAAATTTAAAAACATATTTTTGTGTTTTACAAAATATAAAACATAGTTCTATGTAAAATAATAAAAAAAGAGGGATTTTAAAACTGTATTTTGGCTTTTTTTAGATTTCCTAACGAATATTCAAGATTGTTTATTCCAACATCCGTTAATTTGAGTTTTTTGTCAACTTGGATTTGCAGTAAAGCTATTCTTTATTATGTTTTGTTTTTTAATAAGAGAAACAAGCACTTTAAACCGTATTTAACAATAGTTTTGGCTGAAAATTCGTTTTGATGCATTATGCATTGTTCGAAAGTGTGAACAGATACTATAATGCATTGTGCATCGTGCATTGTGCGTAAGTGTGAACGGGGCCTTATTTTTTTAAATCTTCTTATTGGTTTTTTTACTTTCGATTTATGTATAAAATTCAATCGAAATGTAAATTTCAAAACCACATATATAAATTACCTCACCGCACAAAAACTTTTTTTGCGTTCGTCCTTTAGAATTTTTTGAACAGAGTACCTAATTTGCTTTAACTTTTCAATATTTTTTGTTAATAAATTTTTAATTGGCTTTGTGGAAATGTTGGTATATTGAAATAATTCAAAACACAAATAGCTCCATATCCATGTGATATTTGTTTGCCATGTGAACCACTTTGTTTAATAATTTTGTATTTAAATTTCATAGATCATTTATCAGTATAATGTGCAGTTTAATTGATAAAATTAAAAATTAGAAGATTTAAACTTTATCAACAAAAGTAACTTTTTATATTTAAAATAATTTATTTGCCTATAATACAAAACAAAATTATTATTTTTTCATCTTTCGTATTTATAACAAAATATAGAAGTTAAATTACGTAAAACTCCCACATACAAATGTATCTCGGTTGGTCTATTTCTACCTGTGTTGCTTCTATTGCCATGTTTGTCGTGATAATTGTCTAGTCAAGTGTATTTTAGTATTAAATGCAGAACCAAATATAATATTTTAATTTAAATGTTAGATAATATAGAATCAACTTTTTTGTTCCATAAATGGGTTTTGATATGGAGCAAATTGTATGCAAAAAATGCTTGCAAAATAAATTTCAAAAAAATATGACACGTTAGAAATGCCGGGTTTCATGAATATATTTTACAAAATCAAAAAATTTAAACCAGAATATTATTTTAATCAAACCAGAAAACAAACTTCTTTTATTTTTGTAATGTTTTATTTAATTTGTTAATTATATTTAGTTAGTCCTTATTATGATATTTTCGCCGTACAAAAACCCATGCTTTTTCCCTTTGAAGCATAGAAACCAAAGGTTAGAATTTTTTCACGTGTACTTTTTCTTAAAGGTCACTAAAAAACACCATATCACAAGCAGTAAAATAGCAGCAGTAAAAAATTATGAAAATCGAAGACAAAAATTAATTCGGCACATAACCTTTAAAAACCATTCCCCATTATTTTATTGTTTTTTTATTATTATTTGCTATGAATTTTTGAAATTTAAAAAATAATATCCACTAAGGAAGGTCTCACTTTCTAACAAAACAAAGAAAATAACATTTATATTCGAAAATTTTTTTGTAACATAAATTTTTAAAAAGTCAAAATCCAATATAGTAATATTATTTTTGCTCATTTCGTGAAAACATAAAATTTAATTAATAATAAAAAAACGAAAAACTATACGGAATGTCTGATGACTAACTACTTATGCATATTTTTAAAAAATTGCAACCATTGGCGGTTTTATTAAATTGAATGCAGTATAATAATAAACTTGTCAAACAATAATAACAATTCTTATACATGTAGCGGTCTGTTTATATTTGATTTTATAAACAACAAGATAACAAAAAAAAATGTGCAACATTTTTTTACAATAGTGTTTTGATTTTAAGCTTGACAAGCTACCCTGCGCTTGATAATTTTTGTAATTTCATGCCTCTCAAATAATTTATGAATATGATGTTACTCTAGTTATATTACATATTATTAAGGTGATATTTTTTCTCCATGTTTGAATAATTGTGGTTGTAAATAAAAATTCCTTTGTTGTATTATTTGTTTTAAATATGTTAATAGCTTATTATATTTTTTTGAGTTGAATCTCAACTTATTTAAGCGCTTTTGGCTGTGATTTAGCATTATATTGAGGAAGATATTATAGTATGCTTATATATTTGGTATGACGAATTAGTGCTAAAGTTACATTAGAGGCTTACTAAAGATACAATAAAATCATTTTGATACATTCTGAAATATAAACATTTTAATCAAATATATAAATTCTACACAAATTCAAACCAAAACTTCAAAATAAAAAAGATAAGTCTAACTTTTTTTTAACTTTATACGAAGTTTCCAATGTAAAAATCAAATGAGTGGTATTGGATAAAATTTATTTTTGAAGTATTTTTGACCTATTAGTTTCAGAATTCAACAAGAGTTCTTGATCACCTAATACCAAACTTTATTTCTGCTTTCTAAAAGTTAGATGAAGTGTAGATAAACACTTACAAATACAAAAATTGTTGCTTATTTAGAGCTGAATTATTACAATGAAAAATGATATTCTTCAAATATTTTTCACATTTACCGTACGTTCATATCCGACTTTCACAGTATATGTAACTGAACGAGTAACTACAAATAATAGATTTGGTTTTTAAAAATCTCGGCCATTTCTGGCGAGGACCTCAAAAAGTAATCGTTATATTGATAGTTTAGATAGGTTTCAGTTTGTCGGAAGCAAAGTGTCCAACTTTCCAGGTTGACCGCGAAAGTGGGGCGCTTCGGCAACTGTCGATCTCAATTTTTTGGTTAAAAACATAGGTGGGGTATTTTTCCATTTTTGTAATTGGGGGGCTACTTTAATTTCGGAAGCAGCGCAAATTTAAAAATTCGTTGGAGTAAACCTCATATATCCGATTTTTAGCGAATTTTTTTGTACCTGGGAATCTTGAGGGAAAATGTCCGGGGTACCCTTAAATTTTATGAGGGTGTCGACAGTATCGAGTGTCGTCGCGACGTGTACCTCCCAACCCCCCTCACAATGGGTCGAAAGCCTCGATTAAACACTAAGGGTACCACGCCGAACGACAAATCAGCTGCCGCGCAGCTCAATTTCTCAACCCAATAAATGTATGACGCTAAATGTTTTTGCGAGAAAAATAATTTACAAATTATTACTGTTATTTGATGCATAAGAAAACGCATGAAGAGGTGGACTTGAGTCTAAATATATATACGAAAAACAAATCAGAACATATTAAATAAATTTAAATAAAAATAATTACAGATTCAATCTAAACTATAAAACTATAAAAACTTTTTTTCATAAAATATATGTTTTATATCATTTCGTTAGCAGCGGTTTTTTTAAAGTTAACATTAACGGGTCATTGATAGAAAAAAAAAACAAAAACGTCCTGACTGGCCAATTTCTGATTGGCCTTTCATTTTCTTCATACTTTTTATGATAAGTAATTTTTTTGTATTATAATTTTAAGTAAAAAAATAACATAAGAAGATGTTTTATAAGTCTTCAATAAAATAAAATTCTAAAAGAAGAACACATACACAGGAATATATGAATGTTAATTAATAAAAAAACAAAAGTGAAAATAAAAATGAAGAACCATAATGCAGCACAATGTGCGGATCTAGCCAAAAAACGCATGTACATATTTTATATGCATAGATATGCAAATGCATATGCTGATTTTGACGCATTTTTTTTTAAATTATACGACGTGGTCTCCGCAATTTCTATTTTGTTGCGTTTGCCGAAGCGCGGGAACGGTTTGTGTTAAATTGAGGCCGTAATAATTAATAAAAATAATTTTTGCTGAAATTTTCTCTTTAGAAAAATGATTAAAAATAGGTAGGGTTGAAAAACTAATAAGTACAATACATATAAATATTTTTTGAAATAATATGTTGAGAAAATAACTTTAATATGTATTTTTAATACAATTAATTCATAAAAATCACGTTTTTGAATAGTTTGAATTAAAATAGAAATTATAATATTAAAATAGATACTATAGTATTAACACTTCGGCATTCATTTCGCTGCATATCCGGCAGAAATTTTCACGTCAACTGGCGCTTTTCAGCCCCGTCGAGGCAGGGGTGCGGAATTTAGCGCACAGCCGCACTGACATGGAAAATAGCGCAACGACTTAATTTCGGCTATCTTCTCGATTTTCTATAAGTTTTTCTGGTTTTTCCATCATCTACCCAAAATTTGGTTGAAAAAAGCTGTTTTGTTATCCAGGTGCAAAATTTAAAATATTTGTTGCACTTATAGATTAGTGGAGGTTTAAAGTTTTTATAGTGGGGCCGAAATTAAGGCAATAGCCATTAACTTCGGCCATTTTAGAAAAAAGTGGCCATAACTATTGTTAACCAACAATAAAAATTTTTAAAAAGTAGATTTGCAAATTTTATCCTTAGGCTTTTGTACATATAACTTAATTTTTCCCGTTTGAAAACTTCTAATAGTTATCAGCAAATATTTTTAAATAATTATGTTAAAACTCAAAAAAACAAGTTTTGAATAGAAAGCTGAAAAGGCGGGGTGGAAGGAGCTCAACTTATATTTTTACAGTCTCACTTATTGTATTTGTTAAAATAATATAAATTAATTTCTTACCATTTATCCATTCGATTTGAAATGTGTTGAAAAAATTATAAAAAAATTGAAAATATGTATTAAATTATCAATTTTTCAAAAAAAAGTAATGATGTTTAAATTAAAAATGTATTTCGCACCTTAACATAGATACATTTTTTTAATTTTCACAACTTAAGACAACTGGTGCTCTTTAGTATGCTCTGTTGTAAAGCTTCATATTTAAGATTAAAATGTTTGACATGCATGTTATATTTTTAATTAAATTTTTAAAAATAAAAAACCAAGCTCAAACCTTTCTTGGTTTCTATTCACTTTTTTGGTCCTTTCCGCTGGCTTCTTCCATATCTATAACATAAGTAAATAAATTTGAATAAAACAAGTAAAATAATTTATTATTAAAACTTTTACCACATTATTTTAGATTGAAAATGTATTTTATACATTACGGAAATGAATGTAATAGGCCCCCTAAATAAGTTAATAAACCATATAATTTTTCTTTTTAAAAAAAATTCTTTAATTTTGTTTAAAAATGAATTTTTTTTAAATTTTATATGAAAACCCGTTTTTACGTTAAAACCGCAATATTTTCCTTGTTTTTATGCAATGTGAAAATTTTTATGTTTAAACTCAATTTTTTTATACAGTGCGCCGCGTTCCGCGCTTTTTTCCCTTACATTAAACATAAAAAATTGTATTTACAATCTACATCTACAAACCATCAATATGGCCTAATTTGCCGAATTATTGTACAGGCTTTTGGGTCGGGGCGTGATTTTTAATATATATTTGGTAATCGGTACAAGAGTAAACTACGAGATATTTAAATATCTTGATTTGAAAACTAAACTACATAAGAATTAGTCTTGTACGCTAAAAAGGCACTTTTTAGTCGTGCGAACCGAAAAAAAGTTGGCATCCCAAAAAATTTAAAAAGTGTTCTTTTTACACTATGGAAATTTATTGACATTTAATAACTGCAATCTTTTATGCTACAAAAAATTTTATTGTATGTATTTTTCGTACAAAAAAAAAAGGCAAAAAGATCAAGGTCAAATTGCAAGTTTAGCAAAATTGAAACGCGTTCGGTTTAATCGGTTCTCGCTAACATAGTAGCTACTGTAAAGGGTGTTTTGATTATTATTATATTAATAGGGAGATTTTTACAAAAAGCGAGTGATAATGCTGCTGCGATTTATTTAGCTATATATTCCATTTCAGAATTTTACGCATCGCAAAAAAATATTGCCGGTGGCCGAAATTAAGGCCGGCGAATTTTTAAAGTCAAGCTACTGCAAAAAATAAATATGGACAAAAACAAAAATAGCCCCGTCGTTTTTTCTTTTGACGCATGTTTCAAAAAAACTTTTATAGTTAAGCCTAACAAGCCTAAATATTAGTTTATTGAAATTTCCGATATTCAGATCCCTTTAAGGGTCCCCGGGAGATTGCCGCTAATATATTAAAACTAAAAAAAATTAAAAAAAAACTTTAAAATATCGAAAAAAACTAATTTATTATAATCTTAGTTTCAAAAAATCGCCGCAAAGCGTCATGATTATACCAAAAAGTATATAATATACCGAAACAACTCCTATATAAAAAAAGTATAGAAAAGGTGGCCTTTATAATAGGCCTCTCCATTTAACGACATTTTCTACTCATAATGGCATAGTAACCAATTTGTGTAGTTAAAAATGACGGGAAGCTATTATAATAGCCATTTATTGACTTAATTTCACTTTTTATATACAGTACTACAAGTCTAATACCGACGAGTTCCGCGTGTTGGACACAGTTGAACACGCACTAAAACTCGTGCGTCCAAACACGTTTTTTACATACGTTTATACGCTGTATTTGCTCCTTTTTGGCTTTTTTCGGTACAAACAAAGAGCTACAAAGGGTAATGGGTACAAAAAAAGGGGTCCAAACTCGTTGAAAAGGCAAAATTTTTACATACGTTTATACGCTGTACTCTTCGGAACTTTGGGTACAAACAGTAGGCTACAAAAGGGTAAAATGGGTACAAAAAAAAATGGGTACAACTTTTTAAGCTCGCTGCTACCCCCACAAACTTGGAACCGAATTTCCAAGTCCGAGGCAAACTATATTGCGCATTGTGCATCGTGCATTCTGCGTAAAGTGTGAAATGTTTTTGTGATCGCTATTGTGAGTGTGAACGGGCCTTAAGAACGCAGAATTCCAGCTTTCACATTTAATTCCAGCTTTTCAAATTATAGAAAAATTTATCAACTTTCGCTCAAAATATTTTCATTTCGCATTTTTAAATTAATATTTCATAAATAATTATTAAAATAGGTTTTGATCTTAAATATTCAACCGTTTTTTGTTAAAATTTTTAAGGGATTTGTTAAATACTTGATTCATGTTTATTGAGGTCAGCTGAGATTTATTTGCCTATAATCATTTTTATTTTGAAATAATCTAGTAAACGCAGCGGCTTTGCCCACTATACTTTATGATAACTTTGGGCAATACGCATATTTCACTTTCTCACTTATTATATTCATTGTTTTTTTCGTTTAATATAACATGTTTCAATTTGTTTCTGGTAAAAAATAATATGAAAAAGTTCATCATGTGATTTCAGATTACGATGCTGATTTTTTTGATTTAAACGTAAAAAACAGCGATTTTTTCTTTTTTGAAAAATTTATAGTTTAAATATTTTAAGTTTAGGGGTGTGGGCGTAAAAATAAAATTGGTTTAAAACACTTAAATCCATATGAATGAAAAATTAGCAAAAAAGCTGTTTTTTTCTAAATGAATGATTGTACGATCATAATTTACTACCAGAAAATAAAGTGCATTTTTTATTTTGCAAAAAGTACATATATTATCATTT